>PHNY01012155.1:0-11626 GCA_003724115.2 Anethum foeniculum
GATTATTAATTTAATTTGATATTAATATTTTAATTTTTATTTTTATTCGTGTTTCGCAAGGTTATGAGGTTTAATTCTCTGCAAATACTAATTTAATATTTTTAATCTCGGGCCCGTGCTTAGCACGGGTTACCAACTAGTAAGGATAAATGCTTAACAATTAATTATAGTGTAGTCATATAGACGTAAATTTAATGAAATTTCTTATCTAAATCAAGTATAGACAAAGAAAGCCTTAGTTCTATCCTTTAAAGGAATGTGCAACTCAATGATACAGTCAAATGCAGCCTACACATCATGCACAACAAATGCCAAGGTCTTCGACTAGGCATTGCACCCACATGACCAGTTAATTGAATTAGGCATCTAAAAAAAAAAACTTCTTTCACAAGAAAGTTACTTTCAAGGCATTGATAAGTACAAAAAGCTTCACTATCCTCAGGAATTGATTAACGTGCATGCAGCTGTGCTTGCCAACCAAATGCCAAATGGCAACACAAATGGCATAGCTGTGGTGCTTCGTATCTCTGATGGTAACCTTGTGAACTGTATCTCTAGAACAATTCGAGCCATTACTCCTGTTGGAGCTCAACTTTGGTCGATCCAAATAGGGCTTAGACGTGCTTTTGTGGAAGGAGCAGAATCGGTAATCATTGAGATGGACAACATGCAAGCTTTTGGTGCAAAATAATTCGCTCATCTTCATCAGAATCCGGAAAACGATGATCTCATTCATCAGATCCTGACTATGATTATGGATCCAAACTGGGATTGCTCCTTCAGGTTTGTCTACTCAGTGAGATACACTACTGCATCTTATCTTTCCTTGCTTGGTGGAGAGTTGTTATGCAGGTTGTATCTCTTCTATGAACCAATAGGGTGTATGTCTGAATTGATGCACTTGGATATGGATTTAGGCCCTCAGGCTCCTCAGTTTTTAGAGGCCCCGATGGTCGATGAAGAATGGGAGATCTTTGATGATATTATGGCAGATGGGGCAGGTGTTTTGGCTCAAGATTTCATGAACAACTTGGTGTTACAAGCTCCACAGCACGAAGAGCTCCAGGTTCAGGACGTGGTGTTTGAAGATGAAATTCTCCTTGACTCGGAGGAAGATGAGGACAACCTATTTGATCTCTTCTAAACGTTATCGTGTGTTGTTGACTTCGAGAGATTTCTAGTTTCTAGTTAATTTCCAGTTTCAGTTTAGTATTGTTCTAGTTAGTTAGTTTGGTAGTAGTTGGTCTTTTTCAGTTTTCTCGAGTCTGTTCCTTGGTGCAGCAAGGTGCAGAGTTTTCCTTTTCTGTTTATGTCTGTAATCTCCTGAACTCCTACGGTCCATATAATGAATATGGTTTTTCAAAAAAAATAAAAGAAGGGTTTAACCACCCCTGTGTTCTTTCTATTTTTATCTCTCTTTTCAAGCCCTCTATGTTTTCATACATCAAATAAAAGTGAATCTGGACTCAAGGTAAGCTAGAACATATAACTTGCATGAATCATTGCATATTGCAGCAAGTTTTCTGTTCCATGAAAATATACAAGTTATAACTCTATATATAACAAAATATGATATAATCCTTCACTATAATATTTACCAGAAGCAAGGATCCGTAATGTTGCAACATGTTGTTCTGACTCTCCCATACCATTCGAGAATAGCTGCAAGTGAAAAGTTCAAAACCAAAGGTTATACTCACTAAGGAACTCAGTCAACTGCAAAACAGCATCTGATAGATTGATGACTTCTACCTTGTAGAAAAATGAACTCTTCACTGCCAATATTGCAGAATTAATGTGAATAGTCGTTACCTGAAGGACAGTAGAGAACTCCCTGCTCCTAGATGCATCATGCCTCCTAGTAGCTTCGTCTCCTACAAACGCATTAAATTACTGTGTCTAAAGATATGTCTTTGAATAAAGAGAAAATATATATAATTAGATACTACCTTACTGTTACGTGAACTTTAACTACAGAATCTATACAACCAATACCTTCATAAACTGGATAGTATCATTAAGGGAACCATGAGCAATTGTAGTGTCCAAATACCATGTTTGAGAGGAAAAGTGTTAATTGTAAAATTATACAGCTCGAATTAATGAGGTAGATGTACAACAAAAATACTGAACCTCAATAGACTACCTGAAGATGATTCCTCTATTGTTGCATCAGTATCCTTGTTTTGCTTTACAGAAGCCATGCTATCCCTATCTCCGACAATAAGGCTTGTGCTACCACCTGCTATAACTCTGATCAGTAATACCCTAACTTAAAAATACAATTCTGATAAGGCCTGCAAGCAAGTGTCAACGATACTTCAGACAGCTCAAGTTTCAAAAAGCTTAATCTAACATCAAGATATGGGTCATCGTCTTAGAGCTCAGCTCCATATGAATCTATTTCAACCAAGCCTCTGGACAGAAACAAACTACAACATTAACGGCAACATTTAAGATATGGGTGCCCTAAATGTGTTCAGTCCTTAATACATAGCCAAAAGGAGTGTTCAGGGTGAGCCAACATACAGTGACCTCGTGTATGCCAGAAATCGGCACCCCGTACTTTATAAAAAATGATTGGTTCCCTAATTTTAGCTCTTATTATAAAACATACTAAACAGTAAGACCCAAACATACACAAATTTCGACTCTTTCAAACATTACAATCAGAAAAGCTCAAATCATATAACAGACCCACATTTGTTATATGCAAAATTACACACAATACAAATCAAAATAATATAATACCATATATATCTTTATTTAACACCAAGTTGATATCCTTATTTCAAGAATTACCAACTATATAACAAACATTATTAGAATTGTTTTTATCAAAATGTATCAAGTTACATACATTCACTGAAAAAGATATAGCCACCAATTTCTTGGTTAGTGATGACACCATATCTACGTCACTTGCGAATCTGAGTAGAAAAGTCAGCTGTTCCATTTTGTTGGGTTTCAAACTATCCTCGGGAATTAAATTACTTGTTCTTATAAAGTAGCTTTCACAGGCTTTATTACAATAATATGCGAAGAAGGGTTAAACCACCTGTGTGTTCTTTCTATTTTTATTCTCATTTCAACCCCTCTATGTTTTCATACATCATATAAAACTAAATCTGGACTTAATGTAAGCTACAAAGTATAACTTGCATGCAACATTACATATTGCAGAAAGTTTCCTGTTCCATGAAATGAAACAAGATATCTCTAGATATAACAAGATAAATACAATTATTCACTTTAATATTTACCAGAAGCATTGATCCGTTGTTGTTCTGACTGTCCCCTTCCATTCGAGAATAACTGCAAGTGAAAATTTCAAAAGCAAAGGTAACTACTCACTTAGGAACTCAACTGCAAAACAGCATTTGATAGATTTATGACTTCTACCTTGTAGAAAAATGAACTCTTCACTGCCAATATTGCAGAATTAATGTTTATAGTCATTACCCGAAGGACAGTAGACAAGTCCCTGCTCCTAGATGTATCATGCCTCCTAGTAGCTTCGCCTCCTATAAACGCATTAAATTAGTGTCTAAAGATATGTCGTTGAATAAAGAGAAATTATATAAAATTAGATGCTACCGTACTGTTCAAGGTACGTTAACTTTAACTACAGAATTTTTAAAGATGCGATTTAGTATTAACGCGAAAGAGCAACAGTTTCTCCAACCAATAACTTCATAATATAGATAATGTTATTTAGGATACCATGAGCAACTGTAGTGTCCAAATACCATGTTCGAGAGGAAAACTGTTAACGTAAAATTATACCGCCCTTGTTAATGAGGGATATGTACATTCAACAAAAATAGTGAACCTCAATTGACTATACCTGAAGATGATTCCTCAATTGTTGCATCAGTATCCTTGTTTTGGTTTACAGAAGCCATGCAATCCCCAAGGCTTGTGCCATCGCCTGCTACAACTCTGATCAGTAATACCCTTAACTAAAAAATATAATTCTGATAAGCCTGCAAGCAAGTTTCAACGATACTACACACGGGGCATACAATACACAAAGCTCAGGTTTCAATAACTTATTTTAACAGCAAGATAAGAATCATCATTTAAGTGCTCAGTAGTATATGGAACTATGTCAACCAAACCTCTGGAGTGCAACAAACTAAAACATTAATGCCAACATTTGAGAATTTTCTGAATCTACAGTTAAAAGTTGAAACCTATCTTGCCATTTCTATCAGATCAGATCAGGTAACAAAAACACACAATAACTTGTAATTTCAACCAACAAAACAAAAATATCACAGACATCTCTACTCTTTCGAACTTTCCACCACAAAACTCAGCACAAATAAACCCATATTTTTTTATTTGAAAAGATTTGACCAACTATAACGATCATTTACTGAAGTTTATATCTTTATCCCAAAATTCACATGCATAAGAAAATAGTACTAAAAAAATGTGATGTTACCGTTGATACATGTGGTGCCCGAAAGGTATTCAGTCCTTAATACAGGGCCAAAGGGTGCGTTAAGGTTGAGCAAACATACAGTGACCTTATGGATGTCAGAAATCGGCAACGATGCTTAGAATCAAATGATTGGTTCCCTAAGTTTAGCCAGTTCTTACTAGAGAACATACTAAACAGTGAAAAACATTACACAAATTTCGACTTTTTCAAACATTACAATCGGAGAAGCTCAAATCAAATAAACCCACATTTGTAATATGAAAAATTACAAAAAAAAAATAAAAATAAAATTAATAACAACATCTATATCTCTATTTAACACGAAGTTTATATCCTTATTTCAAGAATCATCAGCTATATAACAAACATTACGAGATGTTTTTATCAAACATGTAGAATTACATGCATCCACTTAAAAAAGCTAAAGCCACCACCTACCAATTTCTTTGTTAATAATGACACCATCTCTACTTAGCTTGTGATTTTGAGTAGACAAGTCAGCAGTTCCATCTTGTTGGATTTCAACCTGGTCAGCCATGATTTCAATGGACAAAATCCTGTCAGAGAATTTTGGGTTGTTAAATGCAAAACTGAAGTCACTAGCACCCACAATATTGTTGGAATCCATTACTGATGTTGGAGTTTGCATATTTATATAGGAGTAAAAACTGATCAGAAAGTATTTTATAGACTGAGTAGCAGTAGTTGTGAAACTCAACAGTCAGCAGTAACTATTAATCTTACTTCCAAGTTCCAACACTGTTTCAATCGTACTACATCCCAGTATTTCCTCCGTCCAAATTTACGTGTCTTTTTTGATTTTTATGCGTATTTTAAGATGCATTGACCGTATAGCTCCGTTTATTATTTTTAAAATTTTCTTTTTGTGAATAAAAATTTGAATCTTAAAAAAAAAAATTTAAAACACGAAGCTTGTTTCCAGCTAAAAACATCGCGAACGATGGAGAAAAACCGAGCAAATCAGATCCGGTAAACGACAGAAGCAGATCTGAGATAGACAAGAGAACTCGTGTTCTTACTCCTCAAGGTAAGCAGGTGTTGACGAGCGATGCTCGCCTACACCTCGAAAAAATCAAAAGACAAAACAAAGCTCCTGAAAAGCTAGTGACAACAGTAAACAACGTCAAGGAGGACGACGAACTACGCCGTCTAGATACTGAAAGGAAGATACTAATTGAAAAAATAAGACAAAGAAAAGAAATACTGCGATTGCAGAAAGAGCTCCAAGAGGTCTCAGAGGGACATGTATCTTCAGAGTACCAAACGGAAAATTATGAGACATCATGGAGGACATCCATGGGAAGTGAATACTCTCGGGGTGAGGAATCTTCGGGTTCATTCTCGTCCAGAAGGCGTAAGTGCAGAGCTGAACTCGACGAATCCTCCGAAGATGAAGAAAACTATAAAGAGAAGAAATCAGCTCTCATGGGTCTCACAGAGGATGATGTGTTAATATTCAAGGACTTCATAAAGTCTCATTCAGGGGAGGCTGAAATCTCTTCGGAAAGTCCGTTGTCAAAAAGGATAGAAAGAGCTAAAATAAACAGAGATCTCAAAGTACCCTCCATAGATCAGGTCGAAGGCTCCGTAGATCCCGCAGACTTCATTCACCTCTTCGACGGCCGCATGGCCTTCTATGGACACTCAAACGTGGCGAAGTGCCAGTACTTCTCGACCTGCTTGAAAGGTCCAGCCCTCATGTGGTATAATAACCTTCCAGCAAGATCCATAGAGTCCTGGTCCACCATGAAAAGCAAATTCAAGTCCAGATTTTCTATTAACCAAAATGGAGGAAAGATGACAACATCTTTAGTGAACATTCCCCAAAGGCCAAATGAAAGTCTTCGAGAATACTTGAATCGGTTTAGAGACGAAACAATTCAAATCCCAGATTTAATCGAAAACTTGGCCATGACCTACTTAGCTGTGGGAGTTGATAGTAGTAGGCATAACCTGCTCTTAGAAGAATTCTTTGAAAAAGCCCCCACCACGCTTCAAGCTGCTATAGAACTTTTTGAACATAGGCTCACGTTGCAAGAGTCAGTCGGAAGTATCCAATCCTCCAGGTGTCCAAGAACAAGGATGATTAGGGCTTTTGATCGATCTAGATATGACCGTTTCTCCCAATGGGAGTATCGCCATTCTGATCGAAACTAGAAAATCGATAAAACTATAACTCAGAAATCGCCTACTCAAAAGAAGCAGGCAGAAAAGCTTCTCCCCACCTCAAAAAGATCTCACACATCGTGAATGTCTCCACCAAAACAAAGAAACTAGGCTCTGAGACCTCGGGAAGAACGCGACTTCACCAAGCTCAACGTCGATAAAACTCAAATTCTGGCTATCCTCAAAGCAACTCCGGGTTACAGACCCCCAAGACCGATGAACGCTAACAGACCTCCAAGTGACAAATTTTGCGAGTTTCATGAAAATACGGGACATACCACATAAAGATGCTACCAGTTAAAATATCTGATCGAAGATAAAGTCCAAAGTGGAGAACTCGCCCACTTTGCCGCCAAGAAAGAACCTTCTCACCAGCAAAATTACGACCAGGACAGGGTCATTGATGTAATCTCTGGAGGATATTCTGCAGGAGGAGCTTCCAATAAGTCGAAGAAAGCTTATGCAAGGGAGGTATGCAGAATAGAATCAAAGAAACCAAGGAAAAACCCGTCTTTAGTTATCTCATTCTCGGATGAGGACTATGGTAAGGGTCATCGAAGATCACCAAGACGCTTTGGTCATTACTACAATAATAGGAACGAACATGGTAAAGAAATTTTAGTAGATAATGGAAGTTCAGTGTATATTCTTTACCACAGTGCATTTTCAAGAATGAACCTGGGAGACAGAAAGCTAAATGATGCAAAAGACATTCCCCTATATGGATTTACCGGAAATGAGGTCAAAGTGGCAGGGGTCATCGACTTACCAGTGCTATTCGGAGACCCCCCTTGTCAAGTTGGCATGTGGTAAAATTTCATGTGGTCAATGCCATCTCCATATATAACGCCATTTTGGGTCGCACAACTCTCGGAGCTCTTAGAGCTATTATATCGGCTCCACATTTAAAAATGATATTCCCCACAGAATTTGGAGTGGGAGAAGTGTGTGGTGATCAAAAGATCTCAAGATAGTGCTATGTGGGCTCTGCGATCCCTAAAAAAGGCATTGTACTAGAAACTTCAGTCAACCAAGTGGTAGAAGTACACCCAAGGGACATCATCGAAGTCCCAAAATATTCAAGTTACGAACCAGTCGAACCCATGGAAGAGATCTCCCTCAGCTCCAGCGAACCTCACAAAACAGTAAAAATCGGGACCAAGTTGCCCCCTGAAATCCGAGAACCTCTCATCCAACTCTTACAAGAGTTCAAGGACATCTTTGCTTGGGTTCCAATGGACATGCCCGGCATACCCAGCAAGATAGCTTTACATCGCCTGAACATAAAACCAGGAGCTCAACCTGTGAGGCAAAAGAGAAGAGTATTTTCTAAAGAAAAACATGAAGAAATTGAAAAAGAAGTCAATAGACTCCTGGAGGCTAACTTCATCAAGCCAGTTCAGTTCCCAAAGTGGATAACCAATACTGTCCTCGTCAAGAAGAGTAACGGAAAATGACAATTGTGCACTGATTATTCCAATCTGAATAAGGCTTGCCCCAAAGATTTCTACCCTCTCCCCAACATCGACCAGCTCATTGACTCCACTTCAGGAAATGAAATGTTGTCATTTATGGATGCATTCTCGGGCTATAATCAAATCAAACTAGCCGAAGAAGACCAAGAGGACACAGCTTTCATAACCCACAAAAGAGTATTCGGTTATAAAGTCGTCCCATTTGGTTTATTAAATGCAGGAGCAACATTTCAATGAACAATGGACACAATATTCGAACCTCAAATTGGCAGAAATATCCAAGTCTATGTCGATGACATTGTTGCCATGTCACCGACCTCGCTACTTCCTGTTAAAGACCTGATAGAGACATTTGAGAGGGTAAGAGCCCACGACATGAGGCTAAATCCCTCCAAGTGATCCTTCAGTCTGAGTGAAGGAAAGTTCTTAGGATTCCTCCTAACCCAAAGATGAATTAAAGCTGATCCAAATCAGATCAAAACTATCCAGAACATTGTAGCTCCAAAGAACCTCAAATAAATCCAAGCCCTTGCAGGGTTCATAGTAGTGTTAAGACGCTTCATTCCTTAATCATCGAAAAAATGCCTTCCAATGTACGAAGCAATTAAAGAGGCTTCAAAGAGGAACGTTTTTAAGTGGACAGAGGAATGTGCAAAGAGTCTCCAAGAAATAAAAAATTTCCTCTCCTCTCCTCCAATTATGACCAAACCGACTCCTTGTGAACCGCTGAAGATATACTTATCGGTGGCAGACCTCACAGCCGCGGCGGTTCTGGTCAAGGAAGTCGAATCAGACCAGAAACCCGTGTACTATGCGAGCTATACACTAAAAGAAGCCGAAACCCAGTACTCCAATATTGAAAAACTGGTATACACGCTAATTATAGCCAGCAGAAAGTTGAGACAGTACTTTCAGCGACGAGTAATAACAGTCACGACTAACCAGCCTCTGCGTCGAGTTCTCCACAAACCCGACATGATAGGAAGATTAAAATCATGGACAATAGAATTAAGCCAATTCCACATCGAGTTCCAATAAAGAACAACAATGAAATCTCAAGCATTGGCAGACTTCGTCACAGAGTGCACACTCCATAATACTGAGGCTGGAAAAATAATTACTAACCAAGAGGACAAGGCATGGACCCTATTTACAGATGGGTCGTCAACCTGTCAAGCCGGTGGAGCGGGCATCATCCTGACTAGCCTCGAAGGCTTTGTCATTGACATTTTCTGTGGCTCACAGCTGGTGGTAAAACAAGTTTTAAGAGAATTCAAGGCCATTAATGAAAAAATGGCAGCATATATGCAAATCACCTCAAGGCTCCTACAAAATTTCACCTCGTGGACCATCAACAACATTGAGAGGTTTATGAACCAATGGGCTGATGCTTTATCAAAACTAGCCACCTCGGGAGCCTCAAAGCCCTCAGATTCCATTTACTTCAAAGAGGTATAGCCTACTCTCCATTGTACAGATGGATATCAATTGTATAGCAAGTGAAGAAAATTGGAGAACTCCCATAATCAAATTCATTCAAGGGACTCTGAGCACAAATGACAAGCAAGAGATACGGAAAATCTCCATGAAAGCAAGAAATTACTGCGTAATAGATGGAAAATTATTCAGAAGAGCATTAGTTGAACCTCTACTCAGATGCATCGGTCCTAACGAAACAGAAACTATAATGGATGAGGTGCACTCAGGTATATGTGGGGATCACCTAGCTGGTAAGAACATGGCCTTAAAAATCATCAGACACGGAGTATTTTGGCCCACAATGCGCTTGGATTGTGAAAAGTATTCAAAACACTGCAAACCATGCCAGCTCTACGACGCCATGAATCATAGGCCCTCAGTCCCCTTCAACCCCACCACTACTCTATGTCCATTCTATATATGGGGTATTGACATTGTAGGGCCACTCCCAAAAAGCTCCAAGCAGTGTCAGTATATCATTGCAACTGTTGATTACTTCACCAAATGGGTGAAGGCAAAACCATTGGCAAGAATCAGAGAAAAATAGGCTATCATCTTCCTCATGGAACATGTAGTATTCAGGTTCGGAGTACCTAGAATCGTCATCACAGAAAATGAGACTCAATTTACAGGAGAAGATTGGAAGAATGTTCTCGCAGAGCTAAAAGTACAACACCTCAAGGCCTCGGTGGCGTACCCCCAAGCAAACGGACAAGTGGAAATTACGAACAAAGCTATCCTACAAGGCCTCAAGAAAAGGCTAACAGAAGCTAACAGAAATTGGGTGGACGAGCTCCCAAATGTGCTGTGGAGTCTCAAAACCACCCCGAAAGCCTCCACTGGACAAACACCATTTAGAATGGCTTACGGAACCGAGGTTGTACTCCCCATGGAAATCAGCTCCAAATCTCTAAGGATCGAAAGATTCAATCCAAAAGACTCTGAAAATGGGATAAGATGGAACATCGATCTCCTAGAAGAGCTCAGGGACTTTGTCCAGCTCAAAGTCGCCAAATATCAAGAAAAGGTAGCTAAGCTATACAACTCCAAAATAAATCCAAGGGATTTCAAAATTAATGATCTCGTTTTAAGAGAATCCGCAGCCTCAATGCCTTCTAAGCAAAGTAAAATGTCAGCGCCATGGGAAGGGCCATATAAGGTCAACAAGGTCATCAAGACCGGTACCTACCGCCTCTCACACCTCAACGGAACTCCAATCACAAACGCATGGAATGCAGTCCACCTCAAGAAATTCTATCCCTAAAAGATCTCCAAAAACATTTCTCCTTTAAGTTATTCAGGCAAGTTAAGTTATTTTATGTAAATCAAGTCGCATTCATGATTTATCTTAGCATGTAGAAAATCGTGATTATAAGTAGGCATCAAGTAGATTCTCGCTCAATGAATAAAAAGACCTCTTTCCTTTTTTCTCATTATTTTATTTTAGCATAATTTTGAAAAAATAAAAATATATAGAACATATACGATATTTTACAAATTTTAGTGCGCAACAAGAATTTCTTACAGTTCTCACATTGCAAACTCACACACCTCACTCAATCATTTTTAAAAAAAAAAAGAAAATTCAAACAAGAAGCAGAAAAAGGTAAAGTGCATATACTTGTATGCATTCCTATCGACATCTACTCCAGTGATCTCCATACAGCGCCAATAAAGGTTCCAAAAGAAAAAACTACACAAAATTCGCCAATCTCCATACAAGGGAAAGGTAAGAAATTCTCCAAGTCATATCAAGAAAAAATATATAAAAGGACAGAAGATGGATGATGGAGTTTAGAGATGAAAAAGGAGACAGAAGATTTTTCAGAATTGAAGACCAGCTGAAAATCTCAAGTAATGAAACCCTCAGGGAAATGCCGGAGATTCTGGATATCAATAATGAAGATGAGGCTAAATTCTTCAGGCAACTTCAACTTCAGATTGAGGAAAACAATGAAAAGCTGGGAAGGAAAACTAGAGAGTCAAGAAAAAGGAAATGATCTGCTCAGGCTAGAGGAGCATCTTGACTTTAGCA
>PHNY01012202.1:1141-14321 GCA_003724115.2 Anethum foeniculum
AAGGCTCTGATACCAAGATTTTCTTTCCTAAAATATAAAAGAATATTTTAAGGATTTTGCGGAAAAAGAATTAGATAAAAATCTAATTTTTTCAAATTGTTATAAATTTTACAAATGTATGTAAAAATATGTGGTCCAAGTGGTTATTTTGGGCACAAGATTTGAAAAGAGTCATTTTGGGCAACTTGTCCCCAAAAATAGTCATTTTGGGCATTTTCCCCAATCTAAAATGTATATTTCTAGCGCATGAATTTCACATAAGTTCCACTGCTTATAACTACGTATTTAAATGTGTATTTATATATATTCTGGTCCAAAATTTAGGTTGTATTATATACAACTACTTATCTAAATATTATTATTAGTTATAATTTTTATTGACAATTTATTTAATTTAAACTTTTAATCCCGGTTTCTACTTTGCACGGTTATTTGCTAGTATTACATGATAACTTAAAATTTAAATACTTTGATTGAAAAATTAAATTAAAGAGTTACCATTAGAAAATCTCGTCTAAATTTTAAAATTAAAATTATTGAATTTGTAAATAAATATGTTTTTATTATTTTAATAAAAATAAAAAATTTGTCAAGAGTATACAACGCGTGATATATTATAACTTTTTAACTAATTTTGAATAGATATTAAATTACTCCAAAGTAACTGTCAATAAATAAATAAATAAATACAATGTAAGAAAAGCGAACATATAACCATCTGGATCTATATAATTGATTACAATAAATTCTTCCAAGTTAAGAATAAAAGAGTTGCCAATAATAATTGATAATAAGAATGAATGCAGCAACCAGAAACACCGCTATGTTTGCCATTGTTATGGTGGTTTCTTTGATCATAAGCACCACCAGTACCCGCACCAGCAACAACTCCTCCATATTTGGGTAGGACATTGCTATCACCTCCCCCGACTCCATGCCCGTAACTACTTCCGTGGCTGCCACCAGCTGCGGCAGCATGGCCCCCATGACCTCCTCCGCCGCCCCCACCAGCACGTCTATTGACGTTGCTCACAACTTTTTCTTTAAGTTCTGTATCTTGTTTTATATTTCCCTCGTGCATAATTTGCTCCTTGTTGCTTGCTAAAAAAAGTTATCGTATTGAATTATTGATACTTAGTATTATCAATGCAGAAATTAAACAAGAAAAAACATACAAAAATGTTTAGAGTTTCATCTCATTCTCATTAAGTTGAAAAAGCATGATCCAAACGAACAATATCATATGATTAAGCAAGAAAATCATCAGTGTCAATGTGATGTACCTGGGTCTGATAGAATTGGTGGAGAAAGATAAGTTGATGCATGGAGAAGTTGGAGTTGGAAAAACAGCAGAAGCACTGGTAGTATTCTCATGTTATTGTTGTATCCCCCCATGTCTCTCCCCCTCTCTCTCTATGAATTTCTTGTATATACAAGCAAGCTAGTAATAATTCTAACTTTTGATATACAATCAATTACTGTTTCAGCGTATATATGCTCCTCCCTCAGTTTATATGTATAAATGTATAAAATTTTGCAAGTAAGGTTTAAAAAGTTATTTAGATTTACCGTGTTGAGTTTTATTACCTTAACTCATAAGCAAAGTATTCAGTTCTTTGTTTGTGTTTGATATATGACACCACGTCATTTTGCAGTGGATACCTATGTAGTATACACAAACTCAACTTTTGTGATATCACTTTTGTTTTAAATATATTTATTGAAACTGCTCTTGTTCTCTCTAGAAAACCTTACTTTAGTTTAGAGATGCATAAAAAATGGGCCCGAAAATTACCCGGCCCGATCTAGTCAAAACCTGATCAAACCCGGCGGCCCAGGTTTATTTGTAACAATTTTTTAATTTATATATCAATACGATGACTTTGACGAGTGAACTCAGGGATACTTAATTTTCAACTAAAATTCCTCCAGAGTTGCAAGTAAGGGCTTGGACCCGAACTAAAATATTAATATTAGATATTATTAAGTTTGTTAAATATTTATTAAAACATATATAATAAAGAAATATTATTTAATTATATATAGTCATAGCATATTGAATCCAAGTAAAATTATAGAAATTGCATTATAAATAAATATTGTATAATTATGTAGTTGTAAGAAATTGAACCACGTTGATATCAAATAAGCTAAATTATATAATTAAATTTAGTATAATTACGTATTTGTGGGAAATCGAATTTGAGTTTTGGATGGCATTAGTTAATGTATGTACCAATATTTGGTACTTTTTTACTTTGGTATTGTTGTGTGTTCTATTTCTACAATGTTTTTCTTATTAATAAAGAGTATAAATGTGCAAAGAGTATTAAAATATGTGAAGAGATGGAAGCTAATATATAATTTCAATCTTTTTACAACTAAAATTTTCATTAAAAGATTGTTATTTTTCGTGGATAATGCCAAGAAATTTAATCGACCTCTACAAATCTCATGGGCCAGAGTCCGGACAAAACCAGAGGAAGCAGAAATAACGCTAAATGCGCTGCGCCCAAAGAGAAATGAAACTAAAATGGATTGAGCCCCACCATAACAACAAACCTACAAAAAAATGCATAGAAAACCTAAAGACCGGAGCTTGTGTAGAGAACTGCTATGACTCCCTACTAGCCAATTGCAGCTGAGGAAGAGGAGGGCCAAAGCCCATGTCCATCTGATCTAGTTAAAGTACTTTGACCGACCTAATTAGTATCAAAGTATGATCCCGGTTAAAAAAATCTAGTGTCTAAAGAAAATTCAACCGGTTCCTAAATACAGCTTAGTTTCTTTAATTATCATTCAGTATACTTCTTTCTGCAGATGTTGGGAGTTGTCCCACGTCATTTGTGGGAGGGGTAGATTGCTAGTATATAAGCATTTAGATTACTCCATTAGTATGAGGCCTTTTGGAAGTTACCCAAAAACAAATCTCTGCGGGCTCGGCTCAGAGTGGACAATATCATACTAATGTGGAGTTAGGTCTGTTTAGCAAGCCCAACAAGTGGTATCAGAGCTATGGTTGTAACGGTCCATAACAATCTTAAATGGGCTCCCAGAATGGGCATAGGAAGCGGCAGATGGGCTACCCCGGGATGGGTTTAAGGGGGAGGCAGACGGGCCTTCCAGTATAGGCCTAGGGGGAGGTAGAGAGCCAGATGGACTTCTAGTATGGGTCAAGGGGGAGCCTGGTCACACTGAAGGAGGCAGATTAAACAGGTGTTGAGCCCGATGTGTGAAGGGGGAGATTGTTAGGAATTGTCCCATATCGTTTGTTGGAGGGGCGGATTGCTAATATATAAGCAACCAGATAACTTCATTAGTATGAGGCCTTTTGGGATGTGCCCAAAAACAAATTCGTGCTGGCTCGGCTCAGAGCGGACAATATCATACTATTGTGGAGTTAAGGCTTGCTTAGCAAGCCCAACAAGAATTGTTAGGAGTTGTCCCACATCGTTTGTGGGAGGGACAGTTTGCTAGTTCATAAGCAGTCAATTAACTCCATTAGTATGAGGCCTTTTGGGAGTTACCCAAAAGCAAATCCGTGTGGGTCTGGCCCAAAGCAGACAATAATGTGGAGTTAAGGCCTGCTTAGCAAGCCCAACAAGTGGTATCAGAGTTATGGTTATAACGGTACATAACAATCTCATGTGGACTCCCAGGTGGGCTACCCCTGATGGGCTTAAGGGGGAGGCAGACGGGCCTTCCAGTATGGGCCAAGGGGGAGGCAGAGGGCCAGATGAACTTCCAGTATGGGTTCAGGGGAAGCCTGATCACACTGAAGGAGGCAGATTCGATAGGTGTCAAGCCCGATGTGTGAAGGGGGAGGTTGTTGGGAGTTGTCCCACATCGTTTGTGGGAGGGGTAGATTGCTAGTATATAAGCAACCAGATTACTCCATTAGTATGAGGCCTTTTGGGAGTGACCCAAAAACAAATCCATGCGGGCTCGGCCCAAAGCGGACAATATCATACTAGTGTGGAGTTAAGGCTTGCTTAGCAAGCCCAACATAAAAACATACAACAAATACTCGTATAGTAATATATTATGTACAGTTGAACAGTTAATTAGGTTTCATAATTAAATTCTGTTGAATGATGATACTGGTTGTAGCTTAAACATAGATACTGGTTGTAGCTTAAACATAAAGGTAAGGATGTTGTAGGTCAAGAACATGTTGGATGAGCATTAAATTAGCTAATATGACATGCAGGTGCTGCATGTATGAGAGTCCAATTCTAGCGCACATTTCAAATAATTATGTAATCAGAACATTAATATAGAACATTTTTTATAGTTTAAAGAGATCACCTGTCGGACGCTCACTCTTGGTTTCTTTCGTGTTAGTGAGGTCATTTGAGCTGTTAGTGAAGTCATTGGAGTTCACTGTGTTGTTGACTTTTGTAACAAACTTTTATAGCTTAGCTTGCTGCTCATAGTGTGTATATAAGGATCTGCTTTGTATCAAATATAATCAAGAAATGTAATATACAATTTTCAGCTCTCTCTCTCTCCCTCCCTCCCTCTCACTATCTCTCTCTCTGTTGTTTCTTCTCTTTCTTGCTTACCATATAGAACATGTTCTGTAAAAGTTTAGCTTGCATATTATAGTGAAATGATGAAGATTGAGAGTTTTAACATGGTATCAGAGCTTCGTTAAGCTTCAATCTGCGGTTATAATCTCAAAATCGATACGATTTATCAGGTTTTATCATAAACTTCTTTGTTTTAGACTATGATGATCGTGATTTGTAGATATGAATGTGATCATAATGTTACATATATCAATTAGCATAATCGTCTCAAGTTTTCAGCTAATAGCAAAGATTAGTTCGAGCGATTGGATCTCTGAGAGTTGTATGTATATAAAGATGTCATCTTTGTTCAGTAATTAGTTAGTGTGCTCAGATCTGTGATTTAATCATCAGAATAATCAATTGTTAAATGTGTTCATGGCTACTGTTGCGTCATATGCTACTGCTACTATTGGATCTATAAGTACAACTAGTAATACTATGGATTGTAATCATCCGTACTACCTACATCCATCCTATATCCCTGGTATGCAGATTAATACTGTAATTCTGACTGAAAATAACTATAATCAGTGGCAAAGATCAATGAAAATAGCGTTGTCTTTGAAGCTTAAGCTAGGATTTGTCGATGGTACATATGTCAAACCTGCTACCAATTCTCCTCTGCCAGTGTATTGGAATCGATGCAACAACATGATTACATCGTGGATTTTGAATTCTGTGTTTGTAAATATACGTAATAGTATTGTCTACATTCAATCTGCAAGAGAAATCTGGTTGATTTAAAAGTTAGGTTTGCACAAAGCAACGTTCCCAAAATATTTTATTTACGCAAGGAGATTGCTCATCTTGCGCAAGGCACATTGAGCGTTTCAGATTATTTCACAAAATTCAGGACACTGCATGATGAATTAGAGTGTCTTATGACTAAACCGAAATGCACCTATACCTTGTGTACATGTGCTGTAACAATAAACTTGCTGAATTTGATCAAAATCTTCAGCTTAGTCAATTTCTGATGGGACTTAATGACTCCTTTACTGGAATTCATGGTCAAATATTGCTTATGACTCTTCTGCCATCTTTAAATCAAAGTTATGGTATGTTGTTACAAGAAGAAAAGCCGCTAGAAAGTTATGGTGTCAATCCTAATTCTGAGAACATGGCTATGGCAGTAAAGTCATATTCTCAGCTTAAACCTCAGAGCATTAAGAATCCATCTGTTGGAGGGAAAAAGAGTGATGTTGTTATCTGTGACTATTATCACATGAGTGGTCACCTGATGGATAAATGTTACTGTATTCACGGTTATCCTACTTGGCACAAACTATTTGGAAAACCAAAACCCAAACTGAAGTTTTTAAAGGAAAGTAACTCTGTGGTGGCTATTGTTAATACCTATGCTGGTCTTGACTTCGTGAACTCAGGATAGGGACATCAGACTGCAACTGAGACTTTAAATTTTTCTGAGAGTCAGTGCAGGCGACTAATTCAGATGTTGCAAAAAAATATGCCAGATCTGTAGACAACTTCTCCTTCAGCTATTTTACCTCCTTCACCTGGTGCTCATCACAATGCGACTCCTTGGGCAAGTCAGCCTTCAATTAATACTGTACAAATTACAGGTATGGCATGTCATTTTGTGAGTCATGTGCATAATGTACAATTATGTCAATACAGGTGGATCATTGACACAAGTGCTACGGATCATATAACTCATTTTCTGCATTTACTCTCAAATGTTCAATCTTGTTATACTACATTACAGTTACCAAATGGTGTATCAGCTAACATCACATATGTAGAGACTTTGGCCCTTACATCCCAATTTACATTGACAAATGTATTTTGTGTTCCTTCCTTTACATATAACTTGCTATCAATCTCTAAGCTACTCAAAGATACTTCTCATCAAGTATATTTTTCTCGTTGATATGTGCTACATTCAGGACCCTACATGGATGAAGGTTCTCGAAATTGGTAGAGAAGAGCATGGGTTGTACATTTTAAATACTGATGACATCCCAGCTGTAATTGTTAGAGGTTAAACTTCAGCTCCTTCTGCAGCTTCTACTACAACTGTTTTAGAGGAATTATCTTTGGTTGCTCATGTAAATAGCAGTAATGTGTGGAACGCTCGAATGGGACATGTTCCTGCAAATGTTCTAAAACTACTACCAGTAACTATGCAAAATAAAAGTGTGGATGTTTGTGATAGTTTTCATCTGGAAAAATAACATAGAATGGTGTTTACTGTTAGTGTACATGAGAGTGAATCTCTTTTTGATCTTGTACATGCTGATTTGTGGGGACCCTATCGATTTCCTACACATGAAAATTATGACATGTTTCTTACCTTGGTGGAAGATAACTGCTACTTAGATTAATTTGAATTCTGATAAATCTATTGTGCCTACATTGATTAAAGAATTTATGATGCTTGTCAAAACTCAATTTAATATCACTCTTAAAGTTTTACGTAAAGATAATGGGTCTGAGTTTTGCAATAAGGCTGTAAGGTCCTTTTTAAAGGACTTAGGTATTACCCATCAGTTCAGTTGTGTGTATACTCCTCAGCAAAATGGACTTGTTGAACGAAAGCACATACACATTTTAAATTGTGCTCGTGCTCTTCGATTTCATGCTGTCATACCGGTGGTTTTCTGGGGTGACTGCGTATTGACTGCAGTCTATCTCATTAATCACACTCCATCTGCATTACTTCAAGGTAAGAGCCCATTTGAAATTCTTTTTCAATGCTCCTCTGATTATGCACAATTGCGTGTCTTTGGCACATTGTGTTATGCCACCGTTGTCCCACAGTCAAGTGATAAGTTTGTTACACGTCTATTAAAGGAGTGTTCCTTGGCTATCCATATGCCAAGAAGGCTATAAAGTTTTGGACTTGGAAACTAGGAAGGTGTTTGTGTCCAGAGATGTACAATTTAATAAAAACATCTTCCCTTTTTGAGATATACAAGCTACTCCTCCACACTTGTTATTTCCAGCATCATCACATTTTGTTAATGAAGATCCTTTGACTATTGGTTTGTCTAACTCTGTTTATACTGACAATTTTGTGTTACCAAAGCTCAGTATTGGGTCTGAGTCTTCTAAGATCCCTACTTTTTCACATGTTGCACCTCAAAGACCACAAAATAGCCCATCAGCTGCTTGCTAAATTTAGTGACTATACAGGCTTACCTCATACACTAATATCTACTGTCTCAGCTACAGAGGAATATGTGCAAACAAATTTTACTTCTGGTCCAGAGAGTGGAGTAAACATTCAATCCAACTTTGATTCTACTGGTTCAAGAGACGTTCAAACATGCTGTCAACATTCCGGAGTGGTGTGAAGCCATGAACATTGAGCTGGCAGCACTTGAAGCTAATAGCACATGTGAGGTTGTACCCTTACCTTCTAGTAAGAAACCAGTTAGTTGCAAGTGGTTGTACGAGGTGAAGTATTGATCTGATGGACAACTTGATCGTTACAAAGCTTGTTTGGTTGCAAAGGGGTTTACTCAAACAGCAAATATGGACTACTTTGAGACGTTTGCGCCTGTATCAATCAGGAAAAGTATATCACTGATCTCCTCAAAGACTTTGCTACTTCATCTACCAAGGTGTCTTTGCTACCTATGGATCAACATCAAACATTTTTTGATGACTCTGACAGTCCTTTACTTAGTGATGTTACTGTATATCGCAGGATGGTGGGACGTCTAATCTATCTCACCATTTCTCGGCAAGACTTAGCATATCATGTCCATGTTCTTGCTCAGTATATGACTACTCCTCAGGCTGTTCATTGGCATGTTGCTTTGAAGTTAGTGCGTTATTTACGCCACACTTTCTCTCAAGGATTGTTGTATCCTACAACTGCTAACCCTGTGTTAACAGCTTATTGTGATGCAGACTGAGGTAGTTGCAAACGGACCTGTTAATCTCTTACAGATTATTGCATCACCATGGGTTCTACTTGGTGTCATGGAAATGCAAGAAGCAATAGACGGTGTCTCGCTCATCAGCAGAGGCCGAGTATCGTAGTATGGGTGATGTTTGCTGTGAGGTTTACTGGCTCGTCCCTTTGTTAGCTGAGCTGCACATTCTTAATCTCACTCATGTTCCTCTCTTCTGTGACAATCAGTCAGCTCTTTACATTGCGTCCAACCCTGTGTTTCATGAACGTACGAAACACATTGAGATAGATTGCTATCTTGTGCACCAAAAGTTCAAATCTGGACTTGTCTCTCCTCAATATATAGCCTCTTCTGATCAGCCTGCTGATTTGTTTACTAAGGCTCTTGCCTCTATGCAACTGGGCTATTTACTGTCCAAGTTAGGGGTTTCATGTTCGCTTTTACCCTCTAACTTGAGAGGGGATGTTAGTGAGGTCGTTTGAGCTGTTAGTGAGATCATTAGAGTTGACTGTGTGGTTGACTTCTGTAACAAACTTTGTAATAAACTTTTCTAGCTTAACTTGCTGCTCATTGTGTGTATATGAGGATCTGCTTTGTATCAAGTATAATCAAGAAATGTAATATACAATTTCCAGCTCTCTCTCTCTCTCCCTCTCTCATTATCTCTCTCTGTTGTTTCTTCTCTTTCTTGCTTACCAGATAGAACATGTTCTGTAAACGTTTAGCTTGCATATTCTAGTGAAATGATGAAGATTGAGAGTTCTAACATTTCCACACAACCAAGACATACATGCAATGAACTGTTACATAAACAGAGCAAAATATAAAAGCTTAACAGATAGCTAGACCCAAAATCCATTTCAAAAGTAAGGGGATGATTTTGTGCATTTGTAGACTGTGACAAGATCTCCATTGATATTTAAAAATTAATAATTTTTTTTATTTCAATATAAATATTAACTCTGGTGAATTTTTTAAATGTTATAAATAATCAAAATTTTAACATATCATTTACTTAGAATTTCTAATTTCGTTAATAATTTCAAACCACCTTGCGTGAAAAACCTCGTAAAATTAATTAATAATGTGAACATCTTTAATTCCCACCTGAGCCCATAATATATATATATATATATATATATATATATATATTACCTTCATTTCAAGCTATAATATTGAGAATTAAAATTGCGATTGAGTTCCTCCTTAATTAGTTTTATAAAAACCTTTTGATTTGATATATATATCAAACTACGAAATTGCAGATAATTCAAATTATTTTGAATTGGATTGTATTCTTCATGATTACTTTAGCGGTTTTAGCTTGGCCTCGACTAGTTTTTTATTAGTCTATGTATGGGCCTGTGTGGCCTTATTACACACCAAATATAAAAATTAACTAGAACCTTGATCGACCATCATTTGATCATTTATGATCGAATTTTTATATTGAAATTGTCGCAATTGGTCCAGTTATAATTCAAATATTTCATCATTTTTCTCAAACTTTAAGTTTACATTTTCATCACAAGAAGAAATTTCGTCACGAGTAAATATTTTGTCACAAGTTTTTAATTACGTTACAAGTAGATATTTTGTCACAAGTTAAATATCATCATGATTGGTTCATTTACGACTAAAAAATCGTCTTATTTGTTTTTTTCTTTTTCTTCTAATTATTTGACGCCATATTTTATTAATTCAATAATAATCTTGCGACGATTTTGAATTCTATCGTGTTATTACGACCTTTCCTTTTCCGTCATAAATATATATTTTTCTGTAAATAAATATTTAGCTTTTGCAAAACTGGCTAAACAGGCACATTATAACATAAAGGTGAAAAGTAAACATTTTTCCAATGTCATTTTCTTCCTTGACATGTAATTGAATGCGTACAAGTAATGTAATTGATATGTGTTTATATACAAAAGACTAGAGGTTAATACATATAATTAACCGGCTAGTTTGTTCATGTGAAATAAATTAAAAGTTGATGTTTAAAATAAATTGTCTAGTACGTTTCCGTGAAATAAGTTTTATATTCAAGTAATTGTGAAATTTGAACATTTAAATATCTATCACAATTTTGTAAGTTGTATGCACATTTGTTAGCAAATATTACAAAATATCAAAAATGTGATTATTGTGAGAACTTGTATTGATCAGCCTCTTAATATCTTTTATTTTTGTACTTGTATATAAGTTGTTGAATTGACTTTTTAATTGTTTGTCCCAGGAAGTTATCTTGATTGCATAAAATGTTCATTTATCACTGATATATCAACATTATTTTGTTGGTATACAAAATTGTTCCAAGTTGTTATTAGTATCTTGTCATGTCTACTTAATCGATATACTAATATTTAAATTTGCTGTGAGATAAAAAAATCTTACGCGTGTAACATGAGGAGTGTTCTAATAATTAACATAATTTATTTTGTGTTTTACTGTTTTTCATAAATTTCATATATTTTTTATAATGTTAATTGAATTTTTCTCGTATTTTCATGGTGATCGGTTACTATTGTAATTAGTGGATATCAACCAAACTTCCTCAATTTTTAATATATTTGGATGAGTTGTTTTGTTCAACCAAATTAATACGGTAAATACTATGCGATTATTTTCAACAAAGACTTTACTGATTTAGTTTTTTTATATAACATCAAATAATTCATATCAAATTGCACAATTGTTGTACTTTAGAACTTCGCAAAAAATATTGAAATATAAATGAATTGTTGGTAAGAGAAGATTATAAATAGGTGATTTAATTCACAACATGAGTCATATCATCTTAAAACTTAGCCATTTAACTCTAAGGTTATCTTTCCTAAAAGGTTTTTTCGAACAAAAGATATAAGCATTGTGATATGTATGTAAGAATTTATGATGTGTATGAGTAATATATAATATATTCTATGTCGACTAAATCATTACATACAATCTAGTATCATATTCAAACAAATAATTGTCTAAATAGTATTAATAATTAATTTTATAATCTTATATTTCATATATTTATTTTGCTGTAATATCCATATGTCTTGTATTGGTGATTTTAATAAAGAGTATTTAACAAAAATATCATATCAATATTGAATAAAGTAGTTATTTAGAATCATCTCTTTACAAATTCACAATCATTAAACAGTAATATAAACTTAATTTTTTTTAAACGTAAAATATATAAAATAAATCCATTGAGTATACCATTATAGTTTTAATAGATCGTGAGATTATTCATGTCAAATTCCGTGTATTTTTTTTAAAATTTGTGTCATTCCCAACAACAATAATTCACTACCGACTGTTTTAGTAGTTTTGATACATATTAGCTATTGACTTGATTATATAAATACATTAAACACATTAAAAAAAATTAATTTTTAAATTTTTTTTGGTAAGATGTCCTCATCAATCTCCAAATTTTAATTTATTAAACCTGTTCAATAAAGATACATTTTCGAGCGAGTCATGTAGCCAAATTTCAAATATTTTTCGAAAAATCGATCCAATTCAAATTTATAGTGTGTGTGCGCGCGCACGCGCGCACGTGTGATTCTATTTTTAATTTTTTCGGAAAATAATAAAATATACAATTTAGTTCATTTTTATATTAAAAGAATTTGTATCAAAAGGTCTGAGACATAAAATTAAACTAAATGATGATTAATAAATAAGGGAGTGTCCATTTATGTACTATATTTGACCTTCTATCTTAAATACATTCTTTAAAATTAACTCTACAAATAATTCAATAATTATATTTGAAGTTAAATAAAAGTCTCACTGTTTATAACACTAACATATTATGAGTATGATTAAAATCACATTTAATAATATATTATAATGGTTTGAATATGTATAGGTGAATGGATAGACTAGTTCAATTCCCGTAAACCACATATTTTAAAATAAATATTAAATATTAAACACAGAGACAAATTAGCCATTTCAAATTATGAATAAAATGTCTCATGAATTCTGTAATTAAATTGTTAAATGAACCATGATTTACCGAGCTATTTCATTATTAAAGTAATTACTAACTTGCAAGTACCAGGCTCAATTTAAAAAAATTAAAAATGCAATTTAAGTCGTAAAAACTTACAATCGTATTATTGAATAAAGTAAAACTTGCACGACCAAAAATATAAGTTAAGTGTCAATGAAAAAATGTTAGTTTTTGAAAATATCATTGTCAATGTTGTAATCCAATAAGTAAAATTGACGCGATGTACTTAATTTTTAACCTATTGAACAAAATCATACGATTATAGGATGTGAAATAACTGTCAATGTCATAATTCATGAATTCAAATTGGCCTAATCCACTAGTTTTTAATACATTGTACAAAATTTTAGATCGAATTAATCATTCTCAATTTTATAATATAAAATACTTTTGTTATTTTTTTTAGTGTATCAATGAATCCGAATACAATATTAACATTTAATCTTTAGATAAAGTCACATGCACGCGTAAATGTGCGTAAATTATTGTTCGTAATATCTTGAGTAAATTATGTTGGTCTTTTTTATTTATATGTTAAATGCCTTACGTATGTATATGTTTAATCATTATTAACATCTCATTAGCCAAGCAATTTTGACTTATGATATATGAGTTGAGTCATTAGATATTTTTATACTTTTTATCATTATTAATATATATATATATATATATATATATATATATACATATAATTATATTTT
>PHNY01012202.1:16813-38333 GCA_003724115.2 Anethum foeniculum
ATTCTAGAAAATGACCCGTGCCTCGCACGGGTTATTATGCTAGTATGTATAACCTTCTAACATATAAATACAGTACATAATATATATTTTATTTCGCTATGTATAATATACAATATAATATATGATTTATTTTATTTAATTAAATTGATATTTAATTTCTTAAAATAGATGGACATCCTATTATTTTTTATTTAAAATCTGTGTATAATATTTTCAAGTATATTTTTTATACAATCTAAAATATCAATTTATTACAATTATCTTTTTAAATTTTATTTTTTATTTTTTAAAATTAACTCCATGAATAATCCAACAGCTATATAGATATAGTTTTTATATAGCTTTTTAATATATATATATATATATATATATATATATATATATATTATTTTTAAACCTAAAATCGTATTAAATTTTATATACACATAAATAGACATATAAATAAGGATGTGAACTGTTTATATGTTATATTCTATTTTATTCACATGACACCCAAATACACCTATTATTGCATGATTAAACAAATACTATGTGTATGATTAAACAACAATGGTATATAAAATGGATATGTTTATCTAATTTTGCTTTGTTCATGTCGCACAAACATACACGAGTACATATATCAAACTGATTATAATGATAAGAAGATGTGCAAGTTCAATTTTCAAATAAATAACATGGACAAATTTATGATTACACATAATTAAATATTTTAAAAATTTTAAAATTATCTCAACAATTTATGTTCATATTCGGTAATTAATATTATATAAAATAAATAATAGAAATAAATAGACAGTTGATAGACATGTAAAGCTAATAGCATTTCAATGCACCAATATCCCATTATGCTTGGCAAAAAATATTTTCCTCAACAAAAAATATTCACAGTTTTTATTATAACTAACTTCTACTATACCCTTATGTAAAAGTTTAAATATTTCATGTTTTAAATATTTTTTAAATAACCATAATAGCTATCAGCATGGAGATGTTAATATATTTTTAAAATAATATATTATTTTTATTATTTCACGTTCTTATAAATAATATTTATTATTTTAATATGTTAATAGATTGTGAAATCTTGCTAAAATTTCAACAAATATAGTTAACATCACGAAGTTAGCTAAAATTTTAGAAATATTCAGCTGGAGTACAATTTTTTCATATAATCTAAATAATTCTATTTATGACATTCACTAAGAAATTTATCTATCATGAGGTAGCCAAGAAATTTTATATATACCATATGTTTATTCTAATATGAAATTTTTAATTAATAAAATGAATATAATTATCCAAATTTTAAATATATATATATAGGAATTCTACATGATTTTAATAATTTATTTAATATATTAATATATAAATATATTATTCTTATTAAATTTGGGGAACGATAAAAATGAAAAAGGAGGAACTTCGAGGCTGGTCGAGGCCGGGTATACAATAATCCCCATCTTCGCCCTCCGAATTGAAAAAATTTCGGAATATCCGTTCTGCTCAAAACAGGAATTGGATTATGGTCATGCGAGCAAAATTTCCATTCTACTATTGTTTTTCTCTCATATTGAACTCAGTAACTTGGACCTCTAACATTATCTATGTTAAAATTAAAAATCGGTATAGGGTTGGAATCACGAATCGGGTTAAGGGTTAAGTTGGTATAGGATTGAGGTATTATTTCTGATATCATGTGTTTGGTTCAGTGTTGGAATGGATATGTATGATTTAAAATATTTTAGAGTTTTTAATATTAATTATTTTAAATACTAATTTTATTATTATTTTAATATCTTCTTGGTTCGTTAATTTATTTTTATATGAAATATTATATTTAATTGTTTAAATAGAAATGAAAATAGGAGAAAAAAATTTGATTCCCCATACCCCTTCCTTATACCCACCTCCCGACTAGGGTATGAAAAACCCTGGGGTTTGAGGAATGGGTATAAAAAAAAATTTTATCAATCAAACATCATTCTAGAATAACTGAAACCCATACCTGATTCCAGAAACCCTCAAACCAAACAACCCCACTACCAGTTCTAACTTCATCAGATGTTTCATCTACTTTCAAGAATTTAAGAAAGAACCCTTTAATCTAATTTTTTTACTCGACATGTTTCACAATGCACCATTAGAATCATTTACTCTTGATGACTTGCATCAGGGTAAAATAAATAATAATAATAATAAAATCATATACAACTCCTCAATAACACTTAAAATATAATTTCTAATACTACAAGACAAGAGTCTACAAGTTCTCCAAAGCTACTATTTCTGACTCTACTGACTACCAACTATTTGATAAATAACCATTTGTTGTAACACAGTACCCTACAATACTAAAGCAACTCTTTGATGTAAGGGAAAACTAAATAAATCAAGCTGCACATAAAACTGGAGATACGAGTGCGACAAATGAAATAATAAATAAATAATGAGTAAAAGGCATGGAGATGGCTGTGTATAGATAATAAATAACATACTTGCAGACAGTGTTGTAAAAATCGATAATCGGAACTAATCGGTTGAGGCACCGATTAGCGATTAATCGATAAAACGGGAATTAATGGGAACGATTAATCGAAACATTAATCGGATATATTTTTTAATATTATTAAAATATTATTGAAATAATACATTTCCAACACATAGATCATTAATATTTGGGTTTGGGGCTTACGTGAATATAAGATATGACCCATAATCTTATATGCTCATGGCCCATTTATAATAGACAATAGTCACAATACTAGTACAATTTAGGGTGATTATGTATAACACGCGCCTCTAAACTATGTTTTGACTACTCTTCTTCTTCTTCATCGCCGCCATTCATTATTCGTATCCCCCATTGTGTAAATCTAAGAACTATATATTACTCCCTCCGTCCCCCTGAGCAGTATATATTGGGGGACGGTGGCTCGGCACGCATTTTAATGCTCATTTATATATAGCTACATAAATAATTTTAAATTTTTTTTTTCTAAATAAAAGTATAACACTTAAAGTTTAATTCAGAAAAAAAGAAAATTTTAAAAATAAATTACGAAAATATACTTTATATTTACCTTAAAATGAGTGTCGAATTTTAAAAAAATTATGTATACAATTCAGAGGAAGAGAGGAAGTACTATATATCAAAAGCTTCACTTCATTCTTATGCAACCCAATCAACATAATCTTACTACTATGTTTATATATGTTCATATCTTACATTTAATCGAAAAACTACATATATATACATATATGCACACATATACATTTATCGAGCGTTTAATTTGTATTGATTGACTGTTAAACTTTACAGATCTGATTAGATTCAACCCCATTTTTTTCGTTTTGCCCAATTTTGGTTCGACTTTGACCGGATTGACCCGAATTCTTGAAAAAACATTTTTCCGGCTGATTGACTGAAATAGATCGCCGGCCTGCCGAATAACGATTAATCGACTGATTAATCGTTAACATCGGCGATTTTTACAACACTGCTTGTAGATGGCTGTCTTCCTTCAAATTTCTCCATTCTTTCATTCATATACAATGGGAAGTCTAGCCAGTGTCCAATGCAAAAGCACATTTTAGCATTTGCCAGGAAGGCAGAGCAGCATAAAAACTAGAAATTTCTAAATACACGTGGCAAAAAAATTATCTAAATAAAAATATAAACTACAATTTGTATATCAAATTTTACACTAAAATGTTCACCGAGGTCAACATGTAAAGATTCAAGGATTTAGGCATCAACAGCCTTTAGTAACTATGAGCCCTAAGCCCAAAAAAGATTACATTAATGTACCTTGCCAAAATGTTCTCGCAAGTGAAAACTCTCTCAACAGAAACTGTTTTAGAATTACAAGGATCGAAAACTAAAGCTTACTTCCAGACTGGTATGATTTAACCTATAGATCAGATTAGCCTACCAAGGGAAAAAAGCCATCACATAGATTTACTTCCACTTGCGTCCAGGAGTAGAAACTGAAGCTAACCATGGGAAGAAACTGCTAATAAGCTCACTACTATCCTTTATATATCAAGCTGTTTTTACTTTACGTGAAGGAGGACGTCGAAATAGACTGATGAGATCATCAAGACCCTGTTGAAATTCAAAAAATGTAATGTAACTGATTATATCTAATGTATTTTCTAAAATATTTCGACACAGCCAAGTATAGATAGTTCAGATATATATAATCAACCTCATAACACTAAGTATACATTTATAATTTTTATTTTTTTTAATCAAAATATTTGTGCAACTAGGCAAAACTGAAATCATACCCTGGTTGTTATAACAAGAAAACTGAAAAGGATGATTAAGTAAGACCCCAGCACTAGCAATACAAGTAAATCAAATGTCACACTGGCAACCTGCAAATAGGACAATCATACAGTTTAGCCACAAGTAGAAAGAAATTGACGGATGAGTTCTAGTCTTTTTATGTAATTAGTAATTACAAACTGGTAGGAACCACATAGGTTGAGTAACAAACTAGACAAGGTTAGCAGGATCCATACGATGTAAAAAGCGAGACTGACCATAAAGGTTGGTTCATTCTCTTCATAGTGGGCTAACTTGAAGTTAATTTTTAAAACAGGACAGAAATTCTGCAGTTTTAGACCCTTTTGTCCTTTAACCAGAAAAGCTTCTGGTTATTCATATTATATATGATATATCTTTTACACTCTTTATCAAGAAAAAAACTGCCATTAACATCTACAGTAAAACCTCGAAAGAAAAAATGTCTTTAACATCTACAGTTAAACCTCGATAAATGAATACTTGATAAGTGAAAAATCTCATTTCGGTCCAACATAATAGACAGCATTTTAAATCTCTGACAAATGACTCAAATTTCTTAGTCCTACGGGTATTCGTTCATCAAGTTACAACTATAATTGGATGAGTTTCAAATCAAGACAACCTATTTCAGATAACACTATATAATATTATTTGCGAATTTTACTACTTGATAATCACCATCCACTTTATGTGCAAATCTTTTTTGCCCATAAGTTTGATTCCTGTAATCTCTATCATATAGGTTGTTGGATCTACATAGTCCTCTAGTTTCATGTCTATAACCTTATTTTTCAATGTTCTATAATTTTTCAGTCACAGTTATCCTACATCAAATTTATATTACAAGCAGTACTATTGTACTACTGTATATGGCTGAGTCTATTTGATACTAACAATTTATTTAGTTAGCTCATACAATCATATGCTGGTCATTCTATCTCATAATATGCTGCTTCAACATTCCCTTCCCCCACGTGACCAATTAATGATTGGTGGAAATGTGTTGTAACATTATGTTAATATCACAAGTTAGCAAGTTAAATCACAAAATACTAACACGGGAGAAGAATGCCAATGAAATTGAAGATCAGTTAAGTGAGAAAAATGCTTATATTGCAATAGATGGCTATGCTAAAAAACTGTGAAGGTATGTAACTATCTGTTATGTTGAAATTATCAGAAAATGGAATTCATTTCCACCAATCCTCTCTTTCTCTCTCTTCTCTTTCTCTCTCTATAACAGAATTACAAATTCTGTGTTTCTTCTTCTCCAATCTATCTTCTCTCTATCTGATCTCTATCTTCTCTCTAAATTCTCTTCTCTGATCTCTCTCTATCTTTAATATTCTCTCATTTCTAGCTTATATCTCTATTATCTAGTTGTTTACTGCTTTCATATAAATCAAAAACACCAAAAACATTCAAATAATACAAAACCTAAATGGAGTTCCTGACAGATTTGGTATCAGAGCTTAGCTTTTTGATCAACCACTGTTTCTCTTGAGTTGTGCACTTAAATCCGAGCAAATCGAGGTTAGCCTCTCAGTAATCGCAACTGTCTTCTGGAAGTTAGGGTTTCTGCACACCAGGTGTTTGTATCTTTGTCTCAGTTAGTCAGATCTGTTATTTCTGCAAGAGTTTTTACTGTTTTGTTGATGTTTAGTTGTGAATTGATTGAAGTTGTAGAAAATTGATTCATTACTAGTTAATTTTGATTGGAGGAAATTTGAGATTGTTTTGGAGATTGTTGATATTGTTGTATTGGTGAAGAGTAGTAGTAAGAAGTATTGTTGGCTGTTTTGGGAATTGAAGTTGAAAGGTTTAATCTGGTGGTATTTGTTGTGGTGATTAGAAAAGGAGTTAAGAGATATAATGAAGGAAGAAGAGAAATCATATAATGAGTTGATGCAGGAAGTGCAACAACAATTTCTGTTGCACAGAGAGAATACTAGCCTTAAGTTGCAAAGAATAGAGCAATTAATGGAAATAGCTGCGCAGAAGTTATGTCTGATCAGACATAGGCAAACTAAAGTCAAGGCGGAAAAGTTTGTAAATCCTTTTGGAAGGAGAAGTTCTGAGAAAAACAGCTATCCTAAGAGTTACAAGGAGACTCCTGCTGAAAATCTCAATCATCTGAAGTTGAGTTTTTCCAGGTTCATAGAAGGAGTTCAAGCTATGGATTGGTTGCAGGATTGTGAAATGTACTTTGAGATTTTTAGAGTAGCTGAACTTAAGAAAACTGCTATAGAAGGAATGCATCCGGAAGGTGTGGCTAGGAGTTGGTTTCAAGTTTTTATGACAGGAAGAATTCACTGTGATTGGAGTGAATTCTCTGAGCAAGGTTTGGAGTTTTGGAACAGGACCTGTTGTATGATAGGTTTAAGCATCTCAAGCAGATTACAACAGTGGAGCATTATCTAGGCCAATTTGAAGGATTAATGGAACCACCGAAGGAAAAACTTCCTCAATTGACTGAAGAATATTTTGTAGAAAGTTTCATCTGTGGGTTAATTCCAGAAATCAGGGATGCTTTGAGGTTATTGGCTCCAAAATCTGTAGAACAGGCTTTCAAATTAGCCAGAAACTACCCTGAGTCAATGAGGAACAGTAAAGGAAAAGATTTAAAGCCACCTAAAGGAAGTGAAGGAAAAGAGGTTTTTTCTGAAGGGAATATAGCTAATATACAGGACATGGAAGAAGATGAGTTGGAACCAACATTTGATCTAATTTCTGGACAATCATCCCCTGTAAAATGGGATGACATCCAACTTCAAGAAGAAAAAACTGATATTCTTGAGGGGTTTAACAGACCATGTGAGCTGGAGCTGAAAGATAATGAGGATAATGATATAAAGGTTAAGCAGCTGCAGTCAAAACAGATTGAGAAAGAAAGGATCACAGCTGATGGTCAGATGGAAGTCTCAGTGCATACCATTGAAGGAACTACTCATAACAGAACCATCACTCTGACTGGAAGAAAAGGAAACAAAAATTTCACGATCTTGGTTGATGGAGGAAGTACTCATAGTTTCATTGATGAGAAAACTGCGGCCAGACTTAAGTGTGAGATGGTGGAAACTACTCCTATGAGAGTTTTAGTTGCAAATGGTAATAATTTGACAAGCAAATATGAGTGTGCTGACTTTAAGTGGACAGTAGGGGACCAAAGCTTTCAGACTCCAGTGAGAGCTTTACCCATGGGAAGCTATAATGTAGTCCTAGGGGTGGACTGGTTAGGTTCATTGGGACCAGTTACTTTTGATTATCAGAACTCATCCAGTTTCAATATAAAGGAAAACAGGTCAGGTTGAAAGGAAATTGTCAAGGGAATAAGCCTTTTTGCAGCAGATGAGTGCCAATGCTTTTGTCAGGTGCTGCCAAAGAGAAGAACATGGATTCCTTTATCTTTTATATGCTACAAAGGCTAAAGAAAAGGATAGTGGACAGCTAAAGAATAGTTGTGAGGGAAATTCAGAAGATAAACAAAAACTGCAGAAGTTGTTGGAGCAATATGAAGATATATTTCAACCTCCCATAAGGCTGCCTCCTCATAGGGATATTGAGCATGGAATTGATTTGAAGGAAGGCTCACAACCTTTCTCTATCAGGCCTTATAGAAACTCTTTTGATCAGAAGAATGAAATTGAGAAATTGATTCTTGAAATGCTAGATTCTGGAATCACAAGGCCAAGCAGCTCACCTTTTGCTTCTCCCATACTGCTGGTGAAGAAAAAGGATGGAACTTGGAGATTCTGTATTGATTACAGACAACTCAATTCTCTAACTATCAAGAATAAATTTCCAATTCCTATGATAGAAGAGTTATTAGATGAGCTTTATGGTGCTGAATTTTTCACAAAACTTGACCTGAGAGCTGGTTACCATCAGGTCAGAATGAAGGCTAGAGATATTGAAAAAACAGCTTTTAGAACTCACCTAGGGTATTATGAGTTCACTGTGATGCCTTTTGGACTCACAAATGCTCCTGCTACCTTCCAGCATTTAATGAATAAGGTGTTTGAGAAATACATCAGAAAATCAGTCTTAGTATTTTTTGATGATATCCTCATATATTCGAAGTCTAGTGCAGAACATTTGGACCATTTGGAAGAGGTCTTCAAACTGATGACGAAGCATCAGTTGTTTGCTAAAATGTCCAAGTGTGAGTTCATGAAAGATCAGGTGGCTTATCTGGGTCATATTATAAGTAAGGAAGGGGTAGCGGTGGACAAGAGTAAAGTGGAGGATATGTTATCCTGGCCAATCCCCAAGTCCTTGAAGTCATTGAGAGGGTTCTTAGGACTTAGTGGTTACTACAGGAAGTTTGTGAGGAACTATGGGTTGATTGCCAGACCCCTGACAGATTTGTTGAAGAAGGAAAACTTCTATTGGAGTGATGCAGCTACTCATGCATTTGAAAATCTAAAACAGGTTCTAAGTGACACTCCTGTTTTAAGGCTCCCAGATTATTCCAAGGACTTTACTATAGAAACAGATGCATCCAATGCTGGAATTGGAGCTGTGCTGACCAAGGAAGGGAAACCTCTAGCTTATTTCAGCAAGGCTCTGGGAACTAAAGGCCAGTCTATGTCTGCTTATGAGAAGGAGCTTATGGCTCTTGTTTCTGCTGTCAAGAAGTGGAGTTCTTATATCATGGATAAGCATTTTTACATAAAAACAGATCATTGGGCCTTAAAATTCCTGACTGAGCAAAAAGTTAGCAACCTATTGCCGCAAAAAATGGCTCAGTAAACTGATGGGATTTACTTGCACCATTTTGTACATGCAAGGAAAAGAGAACACGGTAGCAGATGCTTTGTCTAGAATGTATGAAGATGCAACAGACCAGGATTCAAATAATAAGGCTGATGCAGTTCACCATGAGGACATGGTGGTATTGAAGGAGGGAGATATGTCAGGAAAGTAGTAGTAGTAGTAGTGGCTGGGGCTCAAGGGTCAGTAGTAGTTTAGTAAGGGCAGGGTAGTCTTTTCATGTAACAGTAGAATAGAGGCTTTATAAATAGCTGAGCAGTTGTAACTATCTGTTATGTTGAATATTATCAGAAAATGGAATTCATTTCCACCAATCCTCTCTCTCTCTCTCCTCTTTCTCTCTCTATAACAGAATTACAAATTCTGTGTTTCTTCTTCTCCAATCTATCTTCTCTCTATCAGATCTCTATCTTCTCTCTAAATTCTCTTCTCTGATCTCTCTCTATCTTTGATATTCTCTCATTTCTAGCTTATATCTCTATTATCTCGTTGTTTACTGCTTTCATATAAATCAAAAACACCAAAAACATTCAAATAATACAAAACCTAAATGGAGTTCCTGACAGATAAGGTGTGAATCCATACCTGATAAATGTGCAACTTAGCACTCGTTGAATCATAGAAAGTGAAAATCCCATCTAGTACTTCATGTTGCACATTCACCTCAGCAGTATGCTCTGCTAACTCCTGATGGAAGGAAGACCAAGAAAAGAAAAGTTTAATAAGCCTCACACCATCCTTTTACAAGACTGATCCGAAAATAGTTGATATTTGCTGATACACACTGCATACTACTATCCAGATGGCGCTCGTACCTTTTTCAGTGCCATGACAAATGGGTCGTTCTTTGGAAGAAATGGTGCCACCCTAGGGGTGGTGGACAAAAGGTGCAACCATGACTGTATATATGATGGCTGAACAGCTAAACTACTGTTCTCTTCAAATACTTTAATATTCCTTCCTTGCTGGCCATAAACATGTCTCTGCAATATATTATGATATACTTAGAACGAATGAATTACTGTACAGGAAGAGAGATTTCGGATTCAAGGATTTAGATAATCACATGCAAAAGAACAATGTCTGCAAAATTATTGAATAACATGCAAAAGAACAATTTCTGCTAACACAATGCATCTTTTATCTTTTATAATTGTAATAGCTAAATATCCCTTACCTAAGGTTTGGACTCCGTACCTCTTTATCTAGTTAATTTGTATACGATATTCTTTAATTAACTATAGGTTTGGTCATCCCAAACCTACAATTTTTACTCATGTCCCAATTTTGTTTATGGAAATTTAAGATAATATTAGTAGAAATTAAATTCTGATTAATCTGTTTTCATGTCAATTAAATAGATTTTGTTTATGGAACATGGATGACATAACACAGGGAAGGAACTGTGCTAGTAATTGCGAGCGCAAGGCTAATAGATTTATTAAATAAATGATGCCAATAAAAATTCAATTGCCACCAACTCATAATCGAAAAGCATTACCATTAAAATTTCTTTTTTAATTATCATCATTTAATTTTCTGGTTAATTAAAACTTTATATTATGTGGTCCAAGTATATGCATAACCATACTGTTGATATGCTTATCAAAAAAAAAAAAAAAAACATAATTGTTGATACAAGTGTCATGCATGCCTCCAAAAGATCACTAAAGACAAACTTCCAATTATAAAAATGATTGCAGAAATCCTTACCGCAAGACTCTCCGCAACTAATGATACAGTCTGTGCAACTGCAGCTTCACTGGTAAAATGTCTGGAAAACAATTACCTATAAATTTAGCTATATATCATATTTCTTCCAGTAATAAAGTGAGGAAATAGGTTTGGATCATGACCTGTCATCCGATAGGCCTCCAGTGCTTTCCAGCAATTCTGGTGCAACAGGAAGCTTAGAAAGTGTTGCTGCCGTAACTCTCAGCCTTGAAAACTGTTCATGCTCCCAAGCTACCTACAGCAGTTTAATAGCTTCAGCACCATAACTAAATACTTGAATCTTATTTGCGAAAAAGTGAACTCACTCATTATTCCTTTAAATCAAATACTACAATCATAACACTAAGAGAGAGTTAATCAAGCAAAATATTGAATACGCTGATAAGATATAACTCATGAGAAACAATTTTAGCCAATGAAAATCATGATGATTAGTGAGAAAGTGTAGACATTCCATTACAAAGGTGTACTCATTATAGATTGATGATTTCAATTCTCTCATACAAATACTTAAATAGTTACTGGCGGAACTTTATTGCATAAGGATAGCCCTTAAAAAATACGTCAATCTACCAGTTATCATATTTGTTCAATAGGTTGCAGCAAAAAAGATAGATAAATCATGTTTAATACATTCTAGCAGTCCCTAAATTGAAACGAAGTAACTGTTTAATTTGCTAGTACTCATACTTGAATTAAGTTTCATTAGATAGGATTACAAAAGAATAGATTGAAGTTCAGATATGAATATCTCAAACAATCATCAAAAACACCAAATTTCTATAACATGATACCTAACTTGGTTAACAGGAATTCACAATTTACAACAAACCACACATACCTAATATGCCACAACTGGAAGTAGTTTGTGGGGAGGGTAAGACGAATGCAGACTATATAGAGTCACTATAGGATTCCATACCAAAGCTATCTATATTAGGCCATCATGTTTCGATTATCTTTCACTTGCAGCATACAGATGATTATAGAATTGAATATGTATCCTATATTACATTAAACACATTTTAACATGGGATCAATTTTTAGGAAGATCAAACATCTCCTTTGAAATTTTGTTACAGGAAACTTTACTTACTCGAGGATTTGAAATATTTATTTTCTTGTGCTTTAGGCCAACTTTAAGTCCTAACTCTTCTGCTACATTTGTAAGTCCCTGCAAAAAGGAACCTTGTTACCTTCAAGTTGTGCGGCAGAAATGATTATCCCTTTATATAATCTACAAACAAGATTCAAATAAACTACTTACATCAAAAATTTGCTTTATGTTGGCATTCTCTGGAGGCTTGGAAACATGTAGCCATAACTCATTGGGCGATGAACCAATGCTATTAAGACAAATAGCATACTCAATATTCTCCCGTAAGCGTTGATCGAAACTGCGAAGCCACTTGTATCAAACAAAATCAACGTTAACTAGGTGAAAAATATTTTCTGCATATTTAGGCATGTGGGCATGTGTGCGAAAAAGTTTAGTCTCCTGGAAAAGCAAAGCACCTTGTGTGTTCCGTTGTAGTTGTAAGGTCCACCAGATGTCAGCCCAAAGAGAAGATTATATCTACCTCTTGTTTTAGGATTTGAATAGAGTAGTGAAAACAACCTAGCAATTTCAAGGAGTGCCACAACACCACTACCATTGCTGTCACTTCCCACTGACAATGCCTACAAATTAACAGAAAATGTTCAAGTCATACCATTACAATGAAAAAATATATACAGTGACCAAAATACTTTTAAGTATATACAGGTGCGGCCCCGAACGTGTCATATGAGGCCACTATAGCAATAGTTGGGAGTTGATTTGAATCTCCTTCAGCTTTCAGTCCTGGTAACCATCCCTGTCAAAAATTATCAATTATATTATGCACATGTCCAATCAATATCAACACTAGCAACTTTAAACAGATTGCAATATATGAAGTGGCTCACGACAAGGAAGTATTGTAATAATCAGCTACCTTCCCGAAGAAGATTAAAAATGCAAACATAACATTCCTTGCCAAGTGGCATAATAGGTAGTTAATTGCATAATGAGAACTTAAAAACGAAGATGATCTCTTACCACTACTAGTATAACAGTGAAACATCAAAAGAAGAAAAAAGCAAAAAACACAAACTAATCTTGCATCTTATTGTTCATCGCGACTCTTATTACAACAAGGAATTATGAAGGAAAGAAATTAAAACCTGAATATTCGTAATAACAGGAGATGCAACTTTCCTAGGTTCGGGAGCACTGACAACAAATTTGTACCTGAAAATTAAGAAACCACGACTTTATATAAACGAGGATGTTATCTTGTAGTCTGATTTATGAAAGGAAAGTATATTATTGAGTTGCAAACTTGAATTGACTTCTGCACTTGTAAGATGATTCAAAAGCTATTAGCTACACATGAATTTTCAAAAACAGATATGAAATAATACATCAGAGTAGTTGCTCTATACAATCAAATGAATGCAAGTCATCCAATATTATATGATGGCCGACACATGAAGAAAGAATCTGTATTTTGAAGCAAAGAATACATTGTACCTCCTCTTTGCATTGAAGGTACATAGATCTTGTTCATTGTTTTGTTATTAATATTATATTAAAGTTGGTTTCGAGCTACCTGATTTTAACAATGAAAGTTACCAGAACCTGTTTCAGAAGTCTCCAGCGTATTATACTCGAAAATTAGAAGGAACCTTTATATCTTGATTAGTCAAACTAGAAATGTTTAAGTAACATAAGATCTCATCAGGGTACCTTTCAAAAAAGTAGAGTCGAATGATGCAATTGATAACCCATCAAAACCTTAAGGTGCTATAGTGCATATCATTTGTCCTTCACAAGGTCTTTTACTATATAACCAAACTCTGGAGTCTGGACAAGAGTTGATCATCAGGAAACAATTTTGGAGCACCACTTAGTGGCATTTCCAATAGTAATGCTCAAACTTAAGACATCTGGGTAAATGTGCCACTGAGAGTGAGTCTTAGACAACTAGGTTTTAATATTTAGACTTGAATGCATACACATCCTTTACAGAAACTACGACAGGCTGACGATTATGTCTTGAGTCTTGATTGAACTGTGATGAAAGACAATAAGAGGATAACTCCCTTCATCAGAACATGGTACAATCAATACTGTAACTGCAATAGTCTATGTATCATATAGAGTTCTGACAGATAAAAATACACACAAATTCTTTTCATTTCAATTTGTTTCTTCTGACACGACTTAATATGATTCTTAATATGCAATTTCAGATCTGATCAACTAACCCGCCAGTTGTTGCAGTTGCAGGCTGACCTGTAGCATCATTCCTCTTGACATCAGCTAACACAGCATCAATATCCTCATCCTCAAAAGCAAAATAGACTGGATACTGTACCACAACAAAGTCACCTTTAATAAATGACAATATCTCCTGGTTAAAATAACATATATTTAAAAATAAGTGGATACACTTATATAAACATCAAGTTGGAGGGGCAAAAACAGGCTTTCAAAGACGTTAGCTATAGTCAGTGCAAATGTATAAAGCATAAACATATCCTTGGAATGGAGGTCGGAAGATTGTTCGAATAGAAATTATAGACTAGACTAGATATTGACAAATTATTACAAATAATATATATCTGCATCAATACAATCTAAGTATGTATATAACAGGCCTGCTATCTCTGGAAAGCATGTAACCACTTAATGGAGAGTCCAGAAGTATACGATTTAGTCGCTCTTACCCCCAAGAAGGGGATATAAAATTAAGAAGAGACAAACCAATATACAAGAACGGATCATTATAAGTTATGCTTAGAGACAACAAAAATTATGATTGATGTGGATGCAGGAAATAGAAAAGAAACCAAGAAAACTCACACGGATGTTGGCATGTATAAGTAACCGCTCCAGCTCCGCCAATTGGATTCTAATTAGCTCCTTTTCAGAGTTCGGATCATCTTCCGCACCGTCATTTTTCCCAGAATTAAACATTTGAGGAAGCATGAGTAACAAACCTCCTAATGGCTTTTTCTGCCCAATACACTCTGCCAGTGTCGTAAAAACAAATAATATTAGGCAACTATAAGAAACCACAAAATGATCAATACTTTGCAAGCAACAAAAAACAACAATATTGGAGAATGTAATTATAAAATGCCAATACAATGCATTAGTTTAATTTGACATTGCAAGTTAAGCACTTATGCAGCTCATGTTTGCAGTTACATCAAGATTTCTTTTTGACGTGCAATATCCTACCTCCTTAATTTGATATTGTATATGTATTCGTTCTTGCATTTCATTTGTTAGATTAACTTCTGATTATAATCACATTCCAATAAACCTATCTAAACTTATTTTATTTGAATGAGTCATGAGACGAATATATCAATGCATCACAACATCATAATTGACCATTACATTACTTTTGAAATAAAAAGTATATGACACAAACCAAGGAAAAGGCCAAGGAACAATTAGAATAAAACATCTTGGCAATTGCATATAATAAATTGATATTCATAACATATTAAGATATGGCAATTATAATTATTAACTTTACAAATTGGGAATGATATATTTTATATCGTAGGATATATATCTTGTGAAATTCGAAAATGTTTTGTCGTTAATAAGATTTAAACTATATCTTACTCGTGCAAAGAACAGCACATGCAATTTTGAAAATATATGTTGTGAACGCCATATCATTATAAGAGTTTGAATGCCTTGTCGCCATGGAGTCCTGGAGGTCCTTACCAACATAGTATCACGATAACGCAATAATAACTATGAATTCAAATAGTTACTCCAATAGCAGTTAAGGTAATGTATAACATACCAGCATCAGATGTTTGCCCTTGCAATTTATAATTTAGAGGGATTAAAGAAAGTAACTAAGGGATAAATAGCAATAAAGAAAGAGAGCCTAGGTTAAAAGGGATAAATAACTTGTCAAGCTTGTCTTATTTATCAGCTGAAAAATAAAAGAAGAATTTTAAATAACAAATGATGAAGAGTGTGGCAAAGCAAGGAGGTGTTGGCTTCATTGAAAAATATAAAATAAACCGCCTTGAAACATCATACTGCACACTGTCCTAGGACTGATGACCGAGGGCACAAGAACTTAAAAGAGCAATTGATGGGATAAAAGTTTAGTTTCCCAAGTAGATTATTGTGTTTTTATTATGTCTGATATTTGAAGCTTATATTTAGGGCGGTTGATGAATCTGATGTGTTATATAGTTGTGCATAACACTGTCCTGATTACTCCATTTATAACATCTCCACCAAAGAAAGATGTACTTGAAACTTCTCATCTCCGAGCTCATTATAACCCATGCTTTCCATCTTTCTATCTGCATACCTGCAACCCATCCCGCCTATGGTTCAGTGGCCTTGGTTTGTTGTACTGTTTAATTGATTCGAAATAGGACCACTGAACTTGGCTCTCTGGATATCTCTAGATGATATAATTACACTCTCAATATATAGCTTGGATAATATACATGAAATCGAACAATTGGTATGGGCAAGGAATTTATGGTGTAAATGAATCTAACTATTCGCAAGCACTTCGATCTCAGCTTGTAAAATATAAGACAAGCAAATTTGAACTTCAAATTAAGCAACCCGTAAGTTGTGACGCGTGACGTTGGCAAGCTTAAATAAGCTTTCATATTTTTTATTGCTCAAAAATTATATATTATAGGAGTAATTATTATTCATCCAAAATTAACATGTCTTTCACAATTTTTAGTGAGTCAAGGTCAAGCCAAACTATTCCATTCAAGCTTTTTTCAATATTTAGTGTAGTTAATTAAACTTTCAAGCCCAGCTCCAACTTATTGAACTTCTTCCAAGCCAAGCTTCAAACATAAAATTTATGGCTCAGTCAAGCTCGAGCACAGTTTTCAGTTTGGTTTGTTCTCACCTGAAGGATGTAGGTCTGTGTCTCATCTTTCCACTTGAGATCTCCGACAATTTTCAGGGATCTCATTTTGATTGTTCAATTGTAGTTCAGTTATGACTCGACTTGAATTTTGATTTAGTAATCCAAATAGAAATTACTCTAGTTCAGTGTTAAACTTCTTTTTTGGTCAGTAGTTTGTTTAGAGCTAGAAAGTTAATACTGTTCTCTTTTGGCAACAACGCAAATTTGAGAGTATTAATAATCGAGAGACAAATAATATAAAACTTTATCTACTGTAATTAATTTCATAACCAGTATTTTCATACACTCCTCAAATCCTACTTGTTAAATATTACGCACTTCTACAATTCCTACGATCAATCCTCCAGCACAATGATAAATTTTCAAGTTCCGTAAACCTATTTCACCAATTCAACACTATTTCTCGCAACAAATTTCAATAAACTTCAATTACTTGCACAATTCACATCAAAACCAACACTACTTCACACTGCTACTCCAATAACTAACCAATACACAACAACAAACTAAATCACACATAATTCAGCACAAATCAATCGATCAACTCAAAATCACAACAAATCATACCTTTAATAAAAGTGAGATTCAGATCACGAACAGGAAGTATAACAACAGTCCTCGAAAGATCCGTATGATGCGAGAACAGCGACGACGCATGATGACTGAGCGACGCTAAACGCGATCCGAACTGTTCGCCGGCGATATCGTACTGAATGAGCCGGTAAACATCGACGACAGTAGCGGCGTCGCAGATTTCGACGCAAGCAACAAGAATAAAGACGAGAGAGATGAGTGAGTAAAGTGAATCGAAGAGCTCTTTTCTCGCCGCCATTGATGAGGAGCTAGGGTTTTGCAGAAGTGAAGTGGATTGTATGATCTGGAATAATACTTAAAAATGGAGGTGATAATTGGAGTTTACAGAGTTGGTGATATAATGATTGTATTATTATTGTATGGTTTTTTTTTTATATGAAAAACAAGGAAACGGGTGATTTTAAATGAATGAAAAGAAAAATAACCGGAGAGGAAGTAACAAAAAGTTTTGTGTCGCTAGAATATTTTTTGTCCAAAATATTGAATTTGAAATAAATGACTATTTTTTTTGGGATACTTTGTGAAGAGTAGGTATCCGATAATAAAAAAGTAAAAGGGATAAGTGGTTGTAATTATAATAATTTTTTATTAAAAACATACTTTGTACTAAATTTTTATATTTTTATATTGATATAATTATTTTTATTTTATCATCACAAAAAAATATTTTTATTTTATAGTCTTAGACATGTATTTTGTGATCCTAAAGAAGGATAGTTTAAATAATGTTATGGCAATATGAAGAATTAAAGTGACTTATAACAGTAGAATTGTGAATCACATTTTATTTTTATTATTCTATTAAATATCGTATATATTTACACAGATAAGTCGATATTTTTTATAAAAATGTCATTTCATTTTCTGAGTAAGGTTTCGTACGTCATATCATCCATTGGCTCTATTTTCAACGGGATATACGTAATACGTTTGGTTGGTTGATATACACAAAAAAAATTGATAATAAACTATTTCAATACTAAAATGTTGATTAACATATTATTATTATTATTATATATATATATATATTAAATTTAAAATATTAAAATTCGTATATTAAAATATTATAAAATTTAAAAGTCACGTGTGTATCATATAACCTTTTGTTTATACTATATTATAATAAACGAAATATTAAAAAGTTAATCATAGATATCTATTTTCTAACACAGATAGATTTTACCAAATTGCTTTTATTTAATTATATACCAAGCTTTCTTAAATACCTGAATACGATGTCACCAAATTTTCTTTTATAAAAATGATATACCAAGATTCCGGCCTCACACTGATGCTAGACCATCTCCCACCCAACTCTATAAATGTACTTTTACACTATTTTGGTGCAAAACTCCTCTCCAACCAAATTTTAAAATTTACACTATTTTGGTGTTACACCAAATTTGGTGTTACACCAAATTTTTTTAGAGTTTTTGCATATGCCAACATTATCTTTATACTTCTTTACTAAAACAAATTTATTCATTTTGTATCCCATTAACTTTATTCCTTTTAACTTTACTTTTGTACTTTAATAATAAGATAATCTATATAATACAAGAATAGTGTAAAATTTAACGTGAGTGGGTTGGAATTGAATTTGAAAATAGTGTTATTCTTACACTATCTTAGTATAAAAATCACACTAAAATAGTGTTGTGAGTTGGAGATGCCCTAACAAGTATAACCAACTAGTGGTAATTTTGGTGTTACACCAAAATTTTAGAGTTTTTGCATATACCAACATTACCCTTATATTTCTTTACTTAAACAAATTTATTCATTTTGTATCCCATTAACTTTATTCTTTTTAACTTTACTTTTGTACTTTAATAATAAGATAATCTATATAGTACAAGAATAGTGTAAAATTTAGTGTTAGTGGGTTGGAAAATTTTTATAAATAGTGTTATTCTTACACTATCTTAGTGTAAGAATCACATCAAAATAGTGTTGTGGGTTGGAGATGCCCTAACAAGTATAACCAGCTAGTGCGGTTATCTGATCTCTCTATGCACTATAAATTATATCATAATGCAATAAAAAAAGAAATTATATCATTATCAAATTATTTTGTAATATTTTTTTATATTATTTGCTAAAATTATTTAATTATTAATGTTAGTTTTACTTAATTGCTCTTACTTAATTATTTTTAGAATCTATTCATTTTAAACTTATTATAATCTATTTATTTATAAATACAACAACTTTCGAAATTAATTTAACCTATTAAAGTCAGCCCGTGCATCACATGGGATATAAGCTACTATTATTAGAATATGAAATATTGAAAATTTACATATAATTATTTATCGGTTTGATTTTCGATTATTAATTTCATTAATAAAATATTTAAATAAATAATAATATTTTAATCAAGAGTAACTTACTAAATGATTAGTGGTTACCTTTTGTAATCAAATAATGTTAACTTTTATAAATTTTCAAATAAAACCTCGAAAGATACTAATTATACACACATCAATTATACTTATGAAATATATATACAAGAAAAACTAGCACATCCTACGTGTTATATTTTCAATGTACCCATTACTCTGCCCGTAAGGCCGAAATATTGATCAAGGTCAAGGCGCATTGCATGTAGATCGAGTTAGCTACAATACTATAGATTTAATAATAGTATTTTTAATATTTATTAACTTATTATTTATATTTTAATATATAATTTTTGATTGGGAATAAAATAAATTATCAAAAATATTAAAATAAAATATAATAATATATATGGCACTGAAGGGGTTCAGATCATGTACATTTTTGTATTTTTAAAATTAACGACGTAAATGTTTACTTATATTATGTTGTTGACGAGATTCGAAACTTAAAGTTTTAGTATTAACTAAGATATAAAAATAAAAAATATTCTTTTGTAATTACATCAACGGTGCTTATATATTTGATTTGAAATCTAACGGTTGATAAGTGTCAACTGATCATGTCATATCAAACCGACAACCAACGAATATAACCTATTATAATAATATAATATTAATACGGTGCATGTCAAATTGATTTAAAATTTAACAATTGTTAATTATTCATACCATACCAAATCGACAAGACAACCAACCAACCAAATATATCATATTTCCTTTATAGTATTTACGGTACTAGAAACATCAAATTAGCTTTACAAGATCAAATAATACATCGTCAAGAAAGTGGTGCATATTTGATCAATATTGAGGATAAAGTAATACGCAAGAGGTAACACTTACCTGAGCCCTAAACTAAAAAGTGATGATACGCGTCACTTCCTAGGCTCAAAGTGATGATACGTACACTTATTAAGTTAGAAGTGATGATACACATCACTTACTTGTTAGTGTTTGTGCCCTACAGACAACATTATTATGCTTTAGAATAAGACATTTGGATTATTAAGTTTATGTTCTATCGATTATTCCCTTCTTAATTTACCGTGATATAAATGTTAGATTAATAAATATCCTTGGAATATGATATGCATTCTATATCTCTAAGTACGTGACTTAGAAATGAGATTATGAGAAAATATCAATATTCCTAAAGGTCCCTAGTCGATTATTATTATTAAGGGACAATAATAATGCATTGAGACCGGTGTGTTTGTTGATTGATGATCACATCTCATTGATCATAAGTATAGTGATACTAAAGTCAAAACACATGCATATCTAAATATACATGGTGCTGGATAGACCCAATGTGAGATTCTACATGTCTGTTGTGTCATAAGTAATTCTCACAGTGATAATAATGTATTAGTCCTTAGACTTAAAATCATTATATTTTTATACGAGAATTAATGTACTTTGATTACATTAAAAGTTACCTTTGACCAGGTAATGATAAAAATGTACTTCAGGTATATTATGAATCTTATGAGAAATATGAATGATCTATAAAGGATTTAACCTTCCTATTTTATGAGTGATATTATTGGCCTATTGTGTGAGCTAGACTATGAAATGTGTAGCCGCGCTCAAATGTTGATTCGATATAATAGTTTACTCATTGATCAAGGAAACCTGGATTTTACTATGAAGATGATGACACATAACATGCCTCGAGTTTAATCTATAATATGTGGTTAAAGGGATTATATTACATTGTACATTATTCACGAAAG
>PHNY01012219.1:12489-27785 GCA_003724115.2 Anethum foeniculum
GTTTGCTACCAGTGCATAGTTGACTTTTTCATCAGTATCTGAAGAATCAGCCCATTCTGTTTTCCTTGTGATGAGAGCCTTACTTCATTCAGCTTTAGCTTTTCTGTACTCAGTTGCAAAATGCCCTATTTTGTCACAGTTGTAGCATTTGATCTTTAACTTGTCAAATTTTCCAAACTTTGACTCTTTACCATCTTTCTTACTGAAATTCCTTTTGTCATAAGATGAGACCTCGATAGAAAATTTCTTCCCTTTTCTGAAGCCTTTGTACCCCCATTTTCTTGAAGCTTTTCACCATCAAAGCTTCTATTTGCATTATCTCTTCATCATCAGTATCTCCATCAGTATCAGTAGATGTATTAGTGTTTGAGTCATCATCAGTATTTGATGACTCGGTATTAGACTTTACAACCATTGCATTTCCTTTAGAATGACTTCTTCTCACAGCTTTCTCTTTTGATACTTTCTCTTCAACTTTCAAAGCAACCGACCTTTATTTGCTTCCTTTTCTTTTGCTCCTTTGTTCCATCTCAAGTTCATGAGTTTTGAGCATACCATAGATTTCAGCAAGATTATAGTTGTCTCTTATGGTTGTTTATTTAAGATCCCACTTCTCAGGTAGTGCAAGAAAAAACTTAAGGTTTGAATCTTCAAGATCATATTCTTTATCAACCAAAGATAAATCATTCAGCAATTTCAGAAATCTGTAATAGATCTCTGTAAGTGATTCATCTGACCTTGAATCCAAGTGCTCATACTCCTGTGTAAGTATTGTTTTTCTGTTCTTCTTGATAGCTTTAGTTCCTTGACACTTAACTTCCAAAGCATCCCAAATCTCCTTTGTTGTTTTGCATCCAATCACCCGGTTGGACATAACATTATCTAAACTACTATGTAGAAGATGTCTTACCTTTGCATCTTTCATAATTGAAGATTTGTCCTCAGGAGTATGATCTTTCTTCTCCTTAGGAACAACCTTTTGTGGTGCATCTCCAACAGAAACAGATAGCTTTGTTGGTTCATGTGGTCCATCATAGATCCTGTCAAGGTATTCAGGATCTATAGCTTCAGAAACATAGCCATTTTTACTTTCCAAGCGGAATAATCACTTGCCTTCAGCATAGGAATCCTAATAGACCTACTAGTATTGTTCGCAAATGATTGATTATTTGAATTCTTTTCGGACATGATTATTTTTCTTGGATCTTAATTGTATGTCTTTTAACAGATAATCTCTGATACCAATTGTTAGTCTCAAATATACTGTAGGGGTCGAATACAATATATAATAATCAAATCGAAATTAACAAGAAAAATGATAAACAATTTTATATTGATGAATAAAAACTGTTACAATATTATAAAAAACTCTCTCAAAGAATGTAAGAGTATTCTTGAGAGCTGCTAGGTTACACAGAAAGATAAAACAATAACCGACACATCTAGTGTTAACCTAATCTGTGTTTATATAATACATAGTTACACAAATCAATTACTACTGATATGATTACATAAAGATGACTAGATACAGATCATATCTAATAATTGATTGCTCCTTTCCATATGTTGAGTAACCGACATATCCTTGCAATCTTCAATCAAATAAATCATAATCTGATTTATTGCTTGTACAAAGTCTGACAAAATAAATACTGATAATTAAATGCTGAAATCAAACACTGATATCAACCTGTCAAACTTTGATGATAAACTCTGATTTGCCTAAGTGCTAAACACTGATTATCAAATTTTCTAACAACTATATTAAAAGTTACCTTTGACCGGGTAATGATATAAGTGTACTTTGGTTATATTATGAATCGTATGAGAAATATTAATAATCTAGAAAGGAGTTAACCCTCCTATTTTAGGGGTGATATTATTGGGCTCTTGTGTGATCTAGAGTATGAAATGTGTGGCCGCGCTCAAATATTAATTTGATATGATAGTTTACTCATTGGTCAAGGAAACCTGGATTATACAATGATGACGATGACACATTACATGCCTCTGGTTTAATCTATAATATTTGGTTGATGGGATTATATTACATTGTACATTATTCGCAAAAGGTTTAATCGATCACAGATTTAATTATTATTACTTTGGTGGCACTGATGTATTACTCTATGTCTCTGATTGTTTACGATTTTAAATAAGATTTAAAATTCATTGTCAACGTAACAATAACCTATAGTGTCAAACACAAAGAATGCTTGAAGGATTATTTAATTTAAATTCATATTTAAATTAAATTAAATTAATTTGAATAATTTATAATAATAATTAAGTATGACTTAATTAATGTGATAAATAATGATATTGTAATTTACTAATATTAATTCTGGAATTTATTTGATAAAAAAAGAAGTGAGACTTAATTATAAAACAAATTGAAATTTCAAATTAATGATAACTCCTAATTAGTTAGGAGTTATAATTTATTTTTCTACTCTTTATATAATATCTATCGTAGCTAATTTTTAAAGTTAGACATTTATTAAAAATCCTAGCCACCAAGAGAGAAGAGGGAGAGAGCAATAAGAAATGATTTTGTAATAGTACACATCTGATCCTTGATTTCAAGCATTCGTGCGGATACCGATCAAAGAGCTTAAATCGTGAGAGCGGGATGCGTGGTGATAGAACAAGGTTTGAGTCTCCATTATTCTTCCATTAATGAACTGTTGAAACTTCTTAAGGTAAATATTTTGATCTACGAATTAAATATTGATTTTCGCATGGATCTTGCTTTTGGATTTCGTTAATTCTGGTTTTTAAGATTTTAATTTACGATTTCCATTATGTTTTATGCCTCGAAACCCAACAATATGTTCACTTTATAGAACTATAAAAACTTGTTGAGTTAGGTCAAAAATAGAATTAGTAAGTTGTACATTAAAAGACTTCATATGTGAACTATCAAAATAATGAAAGGTTTCTATGAGAGAAAATATAATAATGCGTTGATCATATTGGTTTTTCTTTAACCCTAGTAGAATAACTAACCGGTACTATGATCGAAAGAGGTTATAAGACACAAAACTACTAATAACAGAGCTAGCAATAGAAGTGTCACAAGATGACATCATAGAATTTTGAGAAGATTATATGGTATTATCAATCAAATTGGTATATAAATGAGAATTTGAAGGATCGAAGTCATTATGAGAAAACCTCAACTAAATTATCAAAATCACGGAGTAGATCCAGATGAAATATCATTATTGTTTAATTAAAGCTAGTCGTAGAAACTGATATGCACCAACATGAGTACATCCAGATGAAATGCCACTATTGTTTAATTGAAGCTCGTCAAGAAACTGATATGGACATGGGTAGTAGTGGTAGTAGATTCGATGAGTAGAATTAATATTCACATGATGAGGATAGACAAAGCCTAACTCACAAAAATAACAGGTTTATCTAATCTCAATAACTTATATACCTTTCGTATGTGTGAAAAATCTAAAGATGCCGAGGAAACTTATATACCTCTCGTAAGTGTGGAAAATTCTAATAATTTATTTTTTTTATCTCACCTTTTGATAAAGTTTTGTTAAATACTGATTCCCAATGATCAGGAGAAGTTCAGGATGACTGGTCAGGATTTGGTGCTAATGTCATCACTATTCAGTGTGGCATCATTATTTGACATGGCGTCAGGATTTGAAGACTGTCAGGAAATGAAAACAAGTCAGGATTTGAACATCAATTATGTTCCTTAATTTGAGGAATAGATTAATGTCGGTTTCTGAGTTCTAGGATCTTGTTAAATCAATTTAGGATATGTATAATATGCAGTTAGTAATTGATAGAGTATATCCTGAATTGATTTTGTAAATGTGTAATATATAAACAGAGTAAGGTCATCATTTTGATCAACTTGAGTATTGTAACGACCTAGCAGCTCTCAAGAACATTAATATTTCTTGAGAGAGTTTTGTAACAGTTTTTATCAGAAATACAAAAGCTGTTATTATTTTCATACTTGTTCGAATTATTAGCACAATTGTATCCAACCCCCCTTAAACAATTGTGTCTTACTGGGCAAAAAGTTTCCTAATTACAATTGCTTTACATGAAAAAAAAAAAAGGTTTCATGGGACTATATCCTTTTTTTGTGATAATAAAGTTCAACACATTTCTTTTTGTCTTAAAACATGCATATATTTTAGAATATGATACTCTCAATGTTCATTGACGACATGAATGAGTGAACTCGGCATGAATGAGTGAACTCATCCAAAATTATCTTTACAGAATTGACAAAATCTAGTCATTACTAATTTCTTCACAACCTGTATTTGAAATCAAGCTAATTACCATGTAGTTTACTCAATCCCATTGTGATAACACAATTAGAGATATTTTTGAACTAAAAACAAATGAATATAAAATTCCTAATTTATTCTTAGTTGATAAGACCTTTGGTGTTCCAAAATTCTCAAATTTTGTCAGTTTATTAGAAATAAGGACCAAACTAGGGATGATAAATTTAGTTATAACAAATGTAGATTAGAACTTATTCAAGCCTATGTAACATCAATTTTTTAAATATAACCCTGCGTGTTATGTTGATATGTTATATTTCTTACCATTGCATTACCATCTCCTTTTCATAATTACGTTTGAAAAGATAATGCAACTAGAAGCTTTGATATCTGATATCTGATGAGTCATTACCATTTCATGACTTCTTCCACATACATCTCTTCAATGTTTCCAAATTGCTCGATATCTGATGCAATTTAAAGAAATTTTTGAGGGACTGTTCGTAGCAGTTTTTTCACCATGTATGCTTCTTCTACTATCTCTCCTAGGGTCCGAATATTAGTGACCAAGCTGTTCAGTTTCATATAAAAGTCGTAAATATTCTGAGCACATAAATTATGAGCACAATATTCATATATTAAAACAACAGTAAAATTTCTCGCCTAGGTCGCCTCGCGTACGCGAGATGCCGAGACATTCGCCCAAATCGCCCTTTGACCCGAGTCGTAGCGTGGCGAGGCGAAGCGGCGACGGCGTGCGTGTGCGCGGGCGCGCGAGGCCCACACTAGCACCATGCACACCCACATGCCTTAGTAGTTGTACACTATCCTTGCACATGATTCTATATAAACCACTCAACCTCTCTTTACAATATCAATGTGGCACAAAATCCACAAACCCATTTCACGCTACTAACTTCATCTCAATTTCTTTATGGATTATACTAAGAAAATGACTTAGATCCAAACATGAAAGTGTAAGTTCTCATAGCAAGGAACAACCTCCAATAATTTGTTTCCGGAAATTCTATCAAGAACATATCTAAAATATGGCTCAAACTTTTCATTTTCTAACAATATGTATGTTAGGGCCTCATAAACTGATTTCGACTAAGGTCCCGTGAATCTTCCTCGGATATTAGAACTCATTATTGATGAGTATGGTGATCTTAAACAAGAAAACATAAAATATAGATTTTGTTGACATGTGTTTTTATCCTTAAAGAACAAATTCACTGGTACCTATGACCAACTCTCTTATACATCCGATAGAACAAATGTGAAGGCAATCATACTCAGAGCAATAGATAACTCACACACTGTAGTTATATGGGTCACGTCAGAACTCATAAGACATCCGAGAGTGACGACTCTGAGTTCAGAATAAACTTGAAATGGTTGCTGGAAATGATGACACAGTGGAAGAAGCTTGTTTCTCACAGTTGGATTACCTATATAGTAGTTAAAGGAAGTTTAAGGCTACATCTTATTGCGCCCCATCTGTTCCTCATGCTAGGATTTGTCCCACATGGTTAGTGGGAGGGGCATATTGCTAGTATATAAGTAGTCAGATTAACTCCATTAGAATGAGGCATTTTGGAATGTGACCAAAAACAAATCCGTGCGGGCTCGGCCCAGAGCGGAAAATATCATACTAATGTGGAGTTAGGCCTGCTTAGCAAGCCCAACAAGTGGTATCAGAGCTATGGTTATAACGGTCCATAACAATCTCACATGGACTCCCAGATGGGATTAAGGAGGAGGCAAACGGGCCTTCCAGTATGGGCCTACGGGGAGCAGATAGCGAGATGGATTCCAGTATGGGTCGAGGGGGAGCCTGATTACACTGAAGGAGGCAGCCCGATGTGTGAAGGGGGAGATTCTTAGGAGTTGTCCCACATCGTTTGTGGGAGGGGCAGATTGTTAGTATATAAGTGGCAGATTAACTCCATTAAAATGAAGCCTTTTGTGATTTGCCCAGAAACAAATCCGTGCGGCCATATCATACGAATGTGGAGTTAGGTCTGTTTAGCAAGCCCAACAGCTCAGGAGTCCACGGATGACATTTTGGTAGAAGAAATATTTTTAATAATCAGGGATATATTAAGACAAGATCCTAATGTATGGTCCGAGAACGCGCATGAATTTATCCCAGCGAGGTTCATTGGCAGCAAAATTGAATTTCGAAGACAAAATTTCCAGTTTTATACCATTTGGTTCAGGATGTAGAGGATGTCCTGGGCTTAATTAACATTCAATCGTTGGCTCAGATGGTACATTTCTTTGATAAACAGTTTGGTCCCACAATGTTAGGAGTAAACCATTTGGTGGCCACACCTACTGTTCGTGTTAGAGAAAATTATGTAGGATGTGACTATAACGACTTGTTAGACTTTTAAATAAGGATAGTTGTGCGTGTAATTTTTTAGCCATATTTCAGTAAGGTGATATATATTCTTCGAGTTTTAGTATAAATGTGTTCTAATTTGTAAACTAAAGGTTGCTAGTTGGTCATTGTATTTCAATTTTAGTTCAAAATTTTATTGCAACTTCGAAGTTGGTTCAGCCCCCTCCCTATCAGCATAGTTTTGAATGTGTAAGATGAGGCTGTAATGTGGTTGATTGTGCCTGGTTGAACTACTGTGTGGCCAATTTTATAGGTAAAATTATTAAAATCAAGTACACATAATCCCTACATCGCATTTTACGTCCTTTTGACTTTTTACATGCAAGTTAATGTGCATGAAAAAGATACTTCCAGCTTATTGTTTTTTAATTTTTTTCATGAATATAGGTCTACAGCGAATAGAAGTTTGTGAAGCATGTTTCTTAACCATTGTTATTTTTACATCAAGGTGTTCCACATGACCTTTCTTTGACATAAATGTTCATATCCAGAAAGAAAAAACAATGATCAATTAACACTTGCGGACACAGAGATATGGAGTCTTTTTATATCACATTTTCCAAAACAACACATGTTAATGATCTTCTGTTTGATCCTCTTAAAATCTCAACAAAGAATGCTTTGATCAATTAACATATAAATCTTATATGATGATACATGAAGGTTTTCTAACCAAGCTTTGCAAGAACATCATTGAGTGCGGTAACAGTTTCAGCGTAGGCCTTCTCTGCTTTAGGAGTGCTCTTGGTCTTTGCTGCATAGTCCAACTACAAGAAAAAACAAAAAACAGAACAAATGTACAGTAAAATTTAGTAGCCAGGAAGCTGCATTTTTAGCATATGGCTTAATATGATGTTATGTAATTCACTCTGATTGAAAATACTTTAGCGCGGAGTTTAAGGTGTTAACTCACTTCGTTAATAACTTGGTAGAGCTTGTCGGTGAGTGCTTTGAGTGATAGCTTCTCTTCCTTTGGCTTTGCAGAAATGATAGTGTTTAGATCATAGCGCAGATAAGAAGCCTTAGAACGAAGATCATTTTGAACATATGGCCATGCTTTCTTGTCGATGAGCTCCTTCACATTTAAAATATCCTTGGCTGAATCCTTTGCCCTCGCTGCGGCCTCAGTCGGTGGCAATGGTTGCAAGTAAAAACGCTTTTTCAGTGGGATATCAAGGTCTCTGGCCTCATCTGAGTTGTCAGTTCCAGCTGCAATTTCACAGATTTGTGGAAACAAATGTGAAAAGTTATCATCAATATCTTCCAATGATATATTAGCTCAGATTCATATATTATGACATAGTATGACATTATAGCACTACACCTTTCAAATTGTAATTTTGTTTTCCAACATTCTTCTAAATTAAACGTCCTAAAAATGTTGTCTTTTTTTCAACTTGTTAACAAGATGCTGCCCTAAAATCGAATTTCTGTTTGGTGATTACATATTTTAGAGTAAAACAGAACAGAATAATCAGGAACTTACGTAGACCCCCTGAAGGAGGTGGAGGAGGTCCAACCTTGATTGAAGTAGCAGCTGCTAACCCATCCTTGGCAAAAGAACCAACACCCAAACCAACGGCCACAAGACCAAGGACAGCGCGACGGCTAGTCTCGGTCTCAAATGACACTTGCTGTGCTCTGACACTGAACCCTGATCGAGCAGCAGTGACCCTGTTGTTGCTAGCCACACTTATGTTTCTTGAGCCACTGAGCTGAAGGCTACCTTCCAAGACAGCTTGAGAGGAACCAAGTAGACCAGCCATTGATGCCATCTCTTCACTGGTTTATTTTCAGTTGGTAAAGATTTTGTAGCAAACAAATAGATATGGTATATGTGGAATATAACGATGGCTTGATTTTAACACAAATTTTTGGTTGTATTATTGGTTCATTTCTGTGATGTAGAGTAAATAAGTCTGCATCTTATCTGCGTATTGCTTTGTTGGATAATTTGGATATGGTTTTAGCCAATGGCAAGTTGAGGTGTTCACAAGTTGGATTGGCTTAACATTTCATCCAATACAATTATGACACCTGGAAATTTAGGAAGGTTTATAGCAATATTTCACGAGGGTATTGGAGTTCGATTTATAACGAGCCTCATGTACACTCCATCAATGAGAACAAAGTTAAGCCCAAAAAGAGGGGGTGTTTCCGGATTGGGCCTTTATTTGAAGATGCTGCAATATTACTCCCTCCCTCCCTCCCTCCTAATTTATCTAATTTATCTGTCTTGTTTGATTTTTTCGGGTCAAATTGACTTAATTTTAACAGTAAATTAGACATCAATTTTTTTATTATTTTAAAAAACTAAAAAATACATATTAAAGGAAATTACATGTACTTTCTAATGATATAAATTTTATAATTATTTTCAATTATATACTACATGAAATTTTAAGTCAAAGTTGGGTCAATTTGACCACGAAAAGTCAAATAAGACAGATAAATTGGGACGGAGGGAGTATTACATATATTAATTATTTTATTTTATATTAGATAATCCCAATATAAGTAGCACTAATAGCATCTCCAAATTACTCTTAATTATCTCTTTGTAAATAATATAAAAAAATAGCTCTTAGTAAGATAGTATTGGTTCATCTCCAATAATAATTTTTAAACTCATTCCTTATCTCTTATTTTATAATTAAAAGTATATTGAAGTTACAAAAGAACAAAACAAGAGGAGAGAGAGGAGAGAAAAAGAAAGTGGAGAGATTAGTTTATTATAAAATATAACTTAACAGTGAAGTGTGACTCTTAAAAATAAAGAAGAAAATGAGGCTCTTAGTGATTTGAGGAGTCACTAGGAACCTCTCGGGATTGTATTTTCACCCTTCTTTTTTGTATTTTAAATTAAGAGTTCAAGTAAAAAGTCTATTGAGGATGATCTACTACAAGTCCCTAAGTTGGCTATTAGGTCATGTTTGGGAAAACTGCTTTCCACTTATAAGTTACTTATTTTTTTTCAAAATTTCATATTTTTTAAAAAAATTTCATATATAAATATTTATTATAAGAATTGAAAATCAAATCTTATTTTAAAAATAAAAAATAAGTTACTTATTTCCAGAAAAAGTACATATACACGTACTTTTTCTGAAAATAAGTAACTTATTTTCAGAAATAAGATTTGCCAAACGGCCCCGATATGACTCTTAGATATGAATGCTACCTTACCAAGTTGAGAAGAAATCAAATTCTCATCTATGTTCTATTTTATGTTAACTGCGTCATTCTTTCACTGATGCAAATTACGAGCGGACCAACCCAAACCCCGCGGAAGCGCTTATAATCTTTTTGAGTAATTTCTTTCCTTCAAGTTATTTCACGTTTTTCTCGATTGTAAACTTGATTTTTTATTTTAAATAGAAAAATGTCTGCTTATATAACAAGTAAAAAAAATGACTTCAAGTTAAAAAAAAAAAAAAGAAGCTTAAAGCGAAGTCGATAATAGTTACTTTTTCATCAAACTTATTTTATTTTTTATATTAAATTAAAATTTAGATTCTAAACTTTTATTTGACATAAATATTAAAAATAATAATTATTCAAAAGCCAGACTACTTCGGCTTTGACTTGAACGGCAAAATTATTTATCACATTCTTCAAAATGTACTTCCTCAATTGGAAAATTATCGGCCAGTTAAATCTGTAATTGAAGCCTCATTTCTTGATAGTGTCGAGGCTCCTTCTTTGCTCAAAGTAGACTGGGTTTCGTATGAAGCCTGATCTATGAAAAGGGAGAAATTTGAACCAGTATTGTTGTAAAATGCAGGTTCAGATGGTACTTGGAGGGCCATAGATGCACTACTCAACATGACAAGTACAGAGTTCATGGTTGGTCTGTCTACAACATTTTCTTGAACACAAAACAGTGCAATGTGAATACATCTTATCATGTCATTAGTTGTGTCTCCTCCATTCAGATTAATAAGAAGAAATATTTAATACGTACATTAAAACTTGCTAATGTAGATTAATACTTACTATGTGCCAACAATTCTATTTGTATCAGCTTGAGTTTCTTCAGCTTCAAACAACCTTGCCATACCAAAGTCTGCTATCTTTGGGTACATATCTACATCCAGCAGAATGTTGCTAGGTTTCAGATCACGATGGATGATCCGAAGACGTGAATCCTCATGAAGGTATTGAAGTCCCCGGGCAACACCTATAACAATTTTGAACCTTGTTTCTGCATTAAGATTGCTACATTTTTCTCTATCTGCGTGTGAAAAAGGAGATAACTTTAAAAAGTTATTTGATACGGTAATACAATAGAAAAAGTTAACTCGGGGCCTATTTTGGTTACGTAATCAAGATACATCTTCTAGATTGAGATGTTACGAGTTCGAAAGAAGGTGACAGAAATGGAAATGATTTACAAAATGAAGACGGAGATATATACAGGACATATGTATCTATATTGAGTTTAGAGAACTACATGATTGTTTACAAAATAGAGAATGAGAGAAAGTGAATTGATTGATATGAAATGTACAAGAGATTGTTCTTATATACAGAAATGGTAAGTTGACTATTCTAACTAACTCTGTTGACTCTAACAGAATTTGCTAGCTGTCATTTGCTGATGTGGCACCTGACTGTGTAACATCCTCCCTCAAGTTGAGAGGAGTAAACATCTAAACGATACTCAACTTGGAATACAAATACTGGAGCTGACGAGTAGACAATGCCTTAGTAAAAATGTCCGCAGGATGCTCAGATGAGGACAAATGAACTGCAGAAACAACCCCTTGCACCAGTTTTTCACGAACGTAATGACAATCAATTTCAATATGTTTAGTACGTTCATGAAACACTGGATTGGTGGCAATATGAATTGCTGATTTGTTATCACAATGTAGAGGAACAGTAAGAGAAACTGAGTAATTAAGAGTAGAGAGTAATGAGATTAACCAAGTAATCTCACAACATGTTTCAGACATTGAACGATACTCAGCCTCACAAGAAGATTTAGACACTGTGTGTTGCTTCTTACATTTCCAGGAAATGAGAGCATTGTTAAACATCAAACAGTAGCCAGTTAAAGAAGTGCGAGTTAACTGACATCCACCCCAGTCTGCATCGCAAAAAACATGCAATTGCAGATCATTAGAAGCAGAAAAGAACAAACCTTGGCCAGGTGTTCTTTTGAGATATCGCACCACCTTAAAAGCAACATCAAGATGATCCATCTGTGGTTGTTGCAGAAATTGAGACAAAATGTGCACATCATAAGAAAGATCTGGCCTGGTAATAGTAAGATAAATCAAACGACCTACCAGAAGTCTGTAAATTTTAACATCTGAAGATTTAAGCACTGCAGATTTACTCTTAAGTAGTGTATGATTCTGCTTAATTGGGACTGCTGATGGTTTTGCAGCAGTTAAACTAGTATCAGATAAAATGTCAAGTGTATATTTCTTTTGATGTAAGTAGATACCAGATGTTGATCTAGCAACCTCTAATCCGAGAAAATATTTCATATTACCCAGATCTTTGATTTTGAATTGTGTGTGCAGAAAAGCCTTTGTAGCAGAGATAAGTGACAATGAATTCCCAGTAACAAGTAAATCATCAACATAGGTTAATACTGCCACAAAATCATTACCTTTAGTCATAGTAAAAAGACTATGATCACAGGGATATTGCTGCAAACCAAAGGTTTTTAAAGCTGTAGACAATTTTTTATACCATTGTCTTGGAGCTTGCTTAAGTCCATATAAAGACTTGAGCTGTCGACAAACCAAGTTAGTATGATATAGAGCAGGATGATCAGTAAACTGATAATAGCCAGGAGGTAACCTCATATAAACTTCTTCATCAAGGTCACCATGCAAGAATGCATTGGTGACATCCATTTGATGTAAGAACCAGTTATAAGCAGCAGCAAGAGCCAGAATAATTCGAACTGTAGTCATCTTTGCTACCGGGGCAAAAGTTTCAAAATAGTCTAACCCTTCTTGTTGAGTAAATCCCCTAGCAACCAATTGAGCTTTATGACGTTCAACATCATCATTAGGCTTATATTTAATCTTGAAAAGCCATTTGCAATCAACCACATGCTTATCAGGTGGAAGGGGATATCTCAAAAGAACACCTGACCAAGGTTTGTTCTTTTCTGCTTCTAATGATCTGCAATTGCGTGCTTTCTACGATGCAGACTGGGGTCGATGTCAGTTAACTCGCACTTCTTTAACTGGCTACTGTTTGATGTTTGGCAATGCTCTCATTTCCTGGAAATGTAAGAAGCAACACACAGTGAATTAGAGAACTACATGACAAAATAGAACTACATATATACAGGACATATATGATACCATGACAGAAATGGAAATGATGACAAAATGAAGACGGAGATATATACAGGACATATGTATCTATATTGAGTTTAGAGAACTACATGATTGTTTACAAAATAGAGAATGAGAGAAAGTGAATTGATTGATATGAAATATACAAAAGATTGTTCTTATATACAGAAATGGTAAGTTGACTATTCTAACTAACTCTGTTGACTCTAACAGAATTTGCTAGCTGTCATTTGCTGATGTGGCATCTGACTGTGTAATAGAAGGTGATGAAGTCTTAAAGAGAGTTTACAAAGAGATAAGAGAGTTACCCAATATGAAATTGTCAAGGCTTTCATTAGGTATAAACTCATATATTAGTATCCTTTCTGTGGCTTTGATGGAATAACCAAGGAGTCTAAGTAGACTTTTGTGTTGAAGTTTTGCCAATAGTAAGACTTCGTTTTTAAACTATAATTCACCTTGTCCAGAATTTGTTGACAGCCTCTTTACAGCTATTTCTCTACCATTATGTAACCTACCCTGAAATATTTCGAGCAGAGTCACTGTCCAAATATTGCCAAATTTGCAGATATTTATATGTAACAAGCTAATACATTATATAGTAATTCAGTCCTTTATTAACCTTATAGACAACTCCAAATCCACCTTGTCCGAGTTTGTTATTATCAGAGAAATCCTCTGTAGCAAATTTGACGGTATCAAAATCGTAGTGCAAAGATTCCTCAGTGCTCATTTCATCCAAAGCTTTATATCAAATATAAAATAGAATAATTAGTAAAAAGTCTTACGATATATAATGCTACACAATAGACTTAATTTTTGAGAAGTCTACCATTTTTGAGGAAAGGCAGTAAACTCTACCATTTTCAGAAGCTTGGTTGGAGGTCTCACGTACCTAGTGTATACCAGACCTGATATTGCCTTTAGTGTTGGCATTGTGAGCAGATACATGGAATGTCCAACAACGCTACACATGAATGTTGTGAAGAGGATTTTAAGATATGTGAAAGGAACTGTGAATTATGGATTAGTATATGAGCAAGGAGTTGGAAACTATTTACTTTCAGGATATTCAGATAGTGATATGGCTGGCTATGTTGAAGATCGTAAGAGCACAAATGGGATGGTTTTCTACCTAAATGATAGCTTGATCACATGGGTGTCCCAAAAACAAAATTGTGTAGCGCTGAGTTCTTGTGAGGCTGAGTTTATGGCTGCAAATGCAGCAGCATGCCAAGGCGTTTGGTTGAACAAATTGCTTAGCCAAATCGTAGGCAAGAAGCTTGATCCAGTGGTTATTTACATTGATAATAAGTCAGCCATCGACTTAACCAAGTATCCGGTTTTTCATGGGAGAAGCAAACATATCGATATACATTTTCATTTTATCAGATGATGTGTTGAGCGTGGTGAAATCCAGGTCAAGTTCGTTAACACAGGGGAGCAGAGAGCTGACGTTTTAACTAAAACTATGTCTGCTGCAAAGTTTGAAAGGATGTGGGATTTACTGGGAATGAAAAATCTGCAGAATGAAGTTTAGATTACGGGGGTGAATGTTAGGATTTTAATCTAAACTTGCATATTTTTATTTAGTTTAATAGCTGTTAACGTGATGTTTGACACCTTACAAAGGAGAATAAGTCTCACCTAGTTGAGAAATTGTAGGAAGTAATTTTAGAAGGTGGCATAATTGTAGGAGTCTGTAGCAGCATTTTAATTAACATCATTTTCCTTGTATTGTAACTTGTTCTGATCATTTTGTTTTAATGGAGCAATACAACATTTTGTTTTGCTAGAACTTACTCTCGATTTATTACTACATATGCATATAGGTGTGTGTGTTAGTGTGAAACCCAGTGTTGCAGACAACATAAGTGCCTCCATATCCATAATTACAATAAGTTTCAATGAGCTTTTGTTGAGCAGTACACATAACAAACAGATGTAAATAAACGTAGAAGATGATTAGAACGCCGGTTTTGGAGTCCATTGCAAAAAAATTACAGTATATGTGATAAAATTCGTTAAACGATAGCTAAATTTATGGACTACTAGACTGATTATGGGATATGCCAAACCCACCAAAAGAAGTTAGAAAAGTAGAAAGTGTGTTAGGTGGTGTTGCAAATCTTCCTGTAATATCCACTATAATAATAATAATAATAATAATTGTTAGATATATTTGATATGTCATGTCTAATATGATTTATGTTTTAGATCTTATTAAACAGGAAGCAATTCATAACATAGCTGAGGACTGAAGTCAGAACTTATGATATCAGAACTTAG
>PHNY01012265.1:29074-40505 GCA_003724115.2 Anethum foeniculum
AGCTTGCTTAGATATGACCAAAGCATATGTCAGATACGCTGTACTAACCCTATGACTATCTGGCTGGGAAATTAAGCACATTCTACCACGCGTTGGTGTGGGAAGTCATGGGTGGAGAGGGTGCTGAAAAATGTGTGGATGTGAAGTGTAATCGATATACATATATCCATATCAGGCATGACCGGTGTACATGAACCTATAGCTTAAGCATACCTTTGATTAGTTCGATAGAGAGATGACATTAGTGTTATTGGCACAATTTTTTTTACTCAGTATTTAAATACGCATTATGTCAAGTGGTGTTGTTGAGTATATATGAATATTTTGAAAAATAGAATATTGAGACTGTGACTGTAATAATGATAATGGACATGTAATGATTTTGTATTAAATATAATAAATAATAAATTTTTATATTTTAAAAAATAACCATTCGGTGCGTAGCACGGGTAAAATGCTAATTTTTTTACCAATCTAAAGACGTCATCTAGATAATATTACTAAAATTTTCTCTGTATTTCAAATATTTTTGGTGGTATTTTTTTTATTTTTAAAATAAATTTGATATTATAGTTATTTTTAGTGAATTATATGTATATATTTGATTCAACTGATGGATCAATCCGCTTTAATGGGCTCTCTGTCTGTCTGAAAGCAAAAGCAATACTAACGATAAGACTATCGAGGATAAAAACAAAACAACCGGGCTTGCTTATGCCCCAGCCCAATATCAATCTTTCCATTCCCACAAACCCAAATTGTACCACTACCTGCCTAGATCCTGCAATCAAACTTGGGCCACAAAACAAAAGTCCATCATCAAAATTTTTTAACTATTTTTTATTTCGGCATAATTGACAATTTCATTCATAAAATATCGAAAAAGAGCATATCTCCCGTTTACAAAGCTTACTATTCCCTCTGTTTTTTAATATTTTACGCTTTATTTTTGACACACATTTTAGGTGTTTTGACCGGATGGGCAAAAATTATAATTTTTTAATTTTTTTTTCTGAATTAAAATATACAATTAAAATTTTGATTCAGAAAAAAAATTAAAAAAAATTATAACTTTAACTACCCGGTCAAAATACCTAAAGATGTATGCCAAAAGTCAAAGCGTCAAATATTAAAAAACAGAGGAGTATATAATAGATCATGCAGAAATGTCCCAGAAGTTTAGATAACAACCTTAACGACCGAAAAGATAACGGTCTCGTTTAACATAAAGAGTTATAGGTCATTTTTTTAAAATTGATATATATGCGATTTAATTTTCATTTTAAATAAATTAAATATAATAATAAATAAATTATGCTATAAGTTAAGTACTTGATTTCGCGCCCTGTTGTCACACTTTTCAAAATGGCTAAAATCCACAGCTCTTTTTGCTACTATCTTCAATCCCAACTTCTCATGCTCAACTACATAGACCTTAGACTACCTCTTTTCAATCGATTAATTCCCGTTAAATTAAACTGGTCTTACCGTAAGTAGATTATGTACTACTGTTCCATAACTCAGCTTGCATTGCAGGCCGTGAAAAATCGATAATTTTAGCTACGTTGGTTGGCTACTACATTCCACATTCGGAACCAAAAAAAGATTCATAAGTAGTTGTTAAGAATCTAGACTACTAACATGGCAATGACATTGACTAGGGGAAGCCAGAGGTTTGTCCTACACTTCTCAAGGCGAAAGCAAAATAAATTTTGTGTGATCTGCATTTTCTGGACAACGCGACCCATAAAAAGCTATGGGCCTTTACTGATGCAGGACAAAGTTAACATACAGAATCTATCTCAGAGAGAATTGATAGCTAGGCAAAAATATATCCTCTGATCTATCAACTATTCCTCCAAGATATAATATTTGAAACCTAGAGAGCTCATGTAAATATATTGGAAAGTTATGTTACATTGTTACCAGTGAAACCTGTGCACTAATTTTACTATTATTACCGTCTTGTGACGTGCAGTTGTTGATGCTATTGTCAGGAATGCAAAAGGCGTGCAGCTCATGGTCTGGGGTCCTTACATGTTGCCAACCCGGGTAGTGATTGAGTATTACGACGTTGTTGATGCTATTGTCAGGAATGCAAAAGGCGTGCAACTCATGTTCTGGGGTCCTTACATGTTGCCAACCCGGGTAGTGATTGAGTATTACGACGTTGTTGATGCTATTTTCAGGAATGCAAAAGGCGTGCAACTCATGGTCTGGGGTGCTTACATGTTGCCAACCCGGGTAGTGATTGAGTATTACGACGAGATTGACCCCATCTCCGAAAGGTATATAGGTAATAGGTTGTTTATAAAATTTTAACATTTTGCATATTAGATGGTTTCTTCAAAAACTTTTGAATGTTGGTTTTGTTTAGGATGAAATATGTGTGATCAGAAAAGCTGAAAGGTGTATGATTTGGAGTTGTACCCATATCCATTTGTATTTTTATTATGGAAGTAGATTTTGTTGATGATTTTACATGTTTTTCCACATTTTTCACTTTTGGAGTCTGGGCGAAGATAAGAATGTTGAAGTGATTGAAAAGAAGTCTTCGTCCTGCACTTCATAATCTCTTTAGAAATGAACAAACTGGCTTTTTTTCACGGCCTTTAATTCTACAATCTGTAATTTTATTAGATGTCATGAATTGATTAACTAGCTGTTTAAAGTTCAAATCATGGGGGGGGGGGGTCCATGATTAAAACTGGTACATCTTGTAGATGAATTGTTTATTAGATGGTTGTCATTGAGGTTTTGCTTCAAGAAGGTCAGGGGGTCTTGGTGTCTGCTTATTAAAGTATAGATGATCATTGTTAATGAAACTTTCGAGCCCCTGTTAGTAATGGTAAATGGTGCATGTTGGTTTGTTAGCTGATTGATCCCAAAGGAGACTCAAATCCCAGTGGTGGTTTTTGCTTTTAAGTGTGGATCTCCTTGTGCCAAGTTTTGTCATGCATGAGATAATGAAGATGTTAGAATTCAAACTGTTTGATATTAGACTGTCCACATTGGAAAAGCCTTGGGTTGTAAATTAAATTTGACATCCCCATGCATGAATATATTATCATGTAAATGACATACTAAGATGACATTGACCTGTTGAGGGTGAGTACCGAGTAGCAACAAGAGATAACTCAGATAAGCAACTTGGATTGACCAGCCATGGTAGGTTATCAATGTAGAGATTGGATTGACCAGCCAAGGGCGACGGGAGGTTTGTCTATACAGTGGAAGGTAAATTGGCAAAATACCTTTTGTGTGTTCTGGGGTCGGGTCAGGCACTAGCCGTCTATTTTCATTGTTCAACTCTTTAACAACACGAAAAACCATTGTTCAACTCTGACAACATGAAAAAACCAAAAGCTCTGCCCTCTCTACCTATCCAACCAAGGGATGGAAGGGCAGAGGCCTTTGGTGTCTTGTGCATTTCTTGGCAAGGCAACCGATAAGAGTTTTTGGCCTTCAAGGTGGAGTAGTGATGCAGGACAACTTTAAGTTACTAGCTAGTGAAACCTGACGTCTATCCATTCTTTGTCGCCTAGGCAACGCCTTGACAACTATGGTTAAGTAATTTCCAGACGAAATGAAAAGTAATCATCAGCTGTATCTACCTTCCAATACTAAACTATTATGCATAGTAATCATCTCCTCTTATCAATCTATACTTCATATCCAGAATGTTCCTAACATTCTATTACTGTATACAAAAGCATACATTAACTACAAATAATACATCCTTAATAATATCACATGACATAAACAAATTAATCTATATAACTATTTTTCCCGCGTCAAGTACTTATTTAGGCATGGACGGAACTAGGAATTCAAAATCGGGTGAGCTTAACGTATCACTAGCCAGGTTCCATGCACCAAATTAGGACTGTAGCTAGCTTCTGCGCTCACTCTTGAGTATTGATTGTTATTTATTTTGGAGAGGATATATATATGGTAAGTAGCAGTAGCAGTGAATGAGCAATCAGATAATACTTGGTTGGATAGATCGGATAACTTAGCTGGGCTTCCCACGTAGTTGAGCTAAGAAAACACAAAATATGTGTTAGTAGTAATTTCTTTTTCTTAAAATCATCCCGGGCTTAAAAATCTATGAAAATAACGAAGAATATGAAACTTGATAATTGTTACTGAACTTTAGCAGTAAGCTGTAGCAGCAGTATTGTAAATTCCCAACTAGTATGTGTTTTATAAGAATGCGGGTCACTCTTCTTGCACCAATTCATCCGTCCTGTTACAGAAGGAAAAAAAAGAGAGCAAGTTCAGGATCTTCCTAAACATAAATATAACAGGACTATGGTAGTTGCACAGGTGATCTGTATAAAATGGACAGAAAGATCTGCTTTCTGCTTACTGGTTTTTGAGTTCGATATTGCTGAAGCCGATCTGTTAGTATGTTATAAATAGCTAATCACATATGCCAAAAGGACCGAAAAGCAGATAAACTAAGCAAATGATAATCATAAATCATGGTTGTGTCTCAAATCCCAGCTTAGCGTAAATTTAACATATAGCTAATCAGAAATTTTCAGTGTTCTCATATCTCATTCTGGGAACTGAGCCAAAAAAAACTCTGTCCTGGTTTTTACAAACTACTTAATACCCAGAATTCAATATCAGCAAGGAGAGGAAAGAGTGTTGTACATGCATGATACTAAAATCTTCAATTCTCGCGGCTTAGATATGTAAAATTATTATCGTCGAACATAATTACGTTTACGAAAGGCTACAGAAAAAAATAAAAAATAATTGATTGATACTACTGACCAGTTACTACACGAAACTCATATTTGCTCACTTCGCATTCTTCAACAGTTACTGTGCTTCTTCGTACATGACCAAACTCACCGTCAAGGAAGTGTCTGCCGTAGAATGCTCATCATTCATCAAGAACCAAACTGGAATTCCTTACACATCCATGCCAGCAAATCCAAGATGTTTATCTTGCATGGATTATATAGAATATTTTGGTACCATCATGCTTCAAGGTACATTCACGATCACGACTCTCAGTAACCATTCAGTTAGAAATTCATGTTTAAGCATGTATTTATCTTAGTTTTCTAGGTACAATTTCATATACCAATTGATTTGAGTCGATATGAAATTGTATGCAGCTATTGTTAAGTGACTATGATTGCAAAGGAAGCTCATAACATAATAACTATAATGAATGTAATAGGAAACATCAAACTTATGTAAAACAAAATTTTATAAATTTAGTGTCGATAAAAAGATGACAGAGAATCGAATAAAAGGACAATGCGACAGACTGAAGTGTCCAAATAAGCATGGTACGGAATGCCTCCCTCACTCCTCCTTGGCAAAGTTATTAACTTAGCCAGCCTTCAATCTTGACTGGTGTTTTAAAATGGTCTCGATCTTGACTGGTGTTTTAAAATGGGCTCACTGGCAACAGGGGGATTGACATTAGGATATTATGAAGATTAGATACTAGTTGTATTTAAGGTACGTTATTAATGTTCTAATTGGTTGTTAGATGCTAGATAGATTTACGGTCTAAATCTACCTACATATGTTTTTAACAGATGACAGATCTGGAGAGTACTACTCTTCTATAGATATTCAATTTGTCCTGCATTCTCTTCTTGCACGAGGAAAGTATTTCTAGACAACAATGTCTTCTTCGATCCACTTTAGTCTTATCATCTTTTTCTTTGCTGTTGCAACATTTTCAGTTTCAAGTGCCACCAATTTCAAGAACCCAAAACCCACTGCCCTTCTTTTTCCGATAAGGAAAGAAGCACTCCAGTATTACACTACTTTAGACATTTCCAAACGAGAAAACGACGTAAAACTAGTTTTGAATCTTGGCGGCCAGCATACCTGGTTTAGCTGTGACGCCTACCAGTTACCAACCTATAATCCCATCATTTGTGGCTCTAAAAAATGTAAAAAATATATGGGCGACGGATGCATGCGCTGCGCTCTCCCTCGCACGCCAGGCTGCACTAACGATGCCTGTGTTGTCTACTCCTACAATGCTTTTCAAGGCCTTAGAGGAGTGTTTGCACTAGGCCTTGGGGAAGATACCTTATATGTTGAGTCTACCAATGGCCTATCAGTCGGATTAAGCTACAAATCTCCCGAGCCATTCCCATTCACATGTGCAATTCCAGATATCCTGAGAGGTCTATCCAATGAAACCAAAGGTATGGTAGGCCTCGCGAATCTAACAACTTCATTACCTGCACAAATGTCGACGCAGTTTATGCTACCTTACAAATTTGCTCTCTGTTTACCATCTACATCTGAATATGCACTTGGCCACATGTTTATAGGCGGGGGGTCATACTTTTTCTTACCATACAGTAAAGACATTTCTAAAGAACTAGTCACCACACAACTTGTCATTAACCCCCTCAGCACGACACCTGTGTATACAACTGGTGACCCTTCGGATGAATATTTCATAGATGCTAAATCTATCAGTGTCGATCATAAGCCTGTAAACCTTAATGCTTCTTTGCTATCCATTAACAAGGAAGGTTACGGGGGTACTACATTTAGTACTATTACTCCTTTTACAAAACTAGAGACTTCCATCTATAGCAGTCTTGTTAGTGCTTTTACCAAGGCTGCCGCGCTCAGAAAAATGAAACGTGTAGCATCAGTCGCACCATTTGGAGCATGTTTTAAATCAAAGAATGTAGCCAAAAGCCAGACAGGACCTGTAGTGCCTTACATCGATATTGGTCTGGCTGGCAACAAGTTTTGGAGATTTTACGGTGCCAATTCAATGGTGTCGGTGAACAAAAAAGTGTTATGCCTAGCATTTGTGGATGGAGGGTATTATCCAAGAACTTCAGTTGTTATAGGCGGGCATCAAATGGAAGATCATCTTATCGAGTTCGATCTTGTTTCCTCCAAGGTGGGAATTAGTACGTCACTTCTAACCCGAAATACTACCTGCACCCAATCTAGAGTCATATAGTTTTTCTGCAAACTGGTGCTCGGTGATTATTGCACCCAGTCTTTTCAGAACATGTTTGTCTTGTGAATTTGGGATTTTGTTGAAGTGCTGAATGCTGAATAATTTGTTACAGTGTTGAAATGATGATATGTCTTTTGTTTAGTGGAAAATAAACCAAAATAGTTACAACCAAAGATGGGAGTGAAGTAAAAAGAATAAATCTGATTATCAGCATTTGAACTTCAAAGTACTACCTAGAGACTAAGAAAAGAGAAAATATGTGTTAGAGTAATTTTTTTTTCTTAAAGTCATCCCGGGCTTAAAAATGTATGAAAATAACGAAGAATATGAAAATTGATAAAAATCTAATGTACTAAATTGTTACTGAACTTTAGCAGTGAGCTGTAGCTGCAGTATTCTAAATTCCTTACTAGTATGTGTTTTATAAGAATGCGGGTCACTCTTCTTGCGCCGATTCATCGGTCCTGTTACAGAAGAAAAAAAGAGAGCAAGTTCAGGATCTTCCTAAACATAAATATAACGGGACTATGGTAGTTACACTGGTGATCTGTATGAAATGGACAGAAAGATCTGCTTACTGGTTTTCGAGTTCGATATTGAGCTGAAGTCATCTGTTAGTATGTTATAAACATATGCCAAAAGGACTGACAAGTAGATAAACTAAGCAAATGATAATCATAGATCATGGTTTTGTCTCAAGTCCCAGCTTAGCGTAAATGTAACATATAGCTAATCAGAAATTCTCAGTGTTCTCATATCTCATTCTTGGAACTGAGCCAAAAAACTCTGTCCTGGTTTTTACAAACTACTTTATACCCAGAATTCAATATCAGCAAGGAGAGGAAAGAGTGTTGTACATGCATGATACTAAAATCTTGAATTCTCGCGGCTTAGATATGTAAAATTATTATCGTCGAACATAATTACGTTTACGAAAGACTACAGAAAAAAAAATTAAAAATTAATTGATTGATACTACTTAACACACGAGACTCATATTTGCTCACTTTGCATTCTTCAACAGTGACTTCTCTTCTTCGTACATATCTTGCATGCTGTCGAGATTATATAGAATATTCTTATACCATCATGCTTCAAGGTATACAATTATGAAGAACGGAAAGAACCGGTTGTTGGTACACTTGTTCAAGCATGTATTTATCTTAGTTTTCTAGTTTCCATTTCATACACCAGTTGATTAGAGTCGGATATGATTTTGTACGCAACTATTGTTAAATGACTATGATTGCAAGGAAGCTCATAAAAATAATAACATTTCGAATGAACTAGGAAATATCATACGTGACTGCCAGCCTCTTCTTGCTAGAACTATGGACCGTGGATTCCAGTTGAAGTGCAATGGTTTCAGACATATTAACACCTTCAGGTTGGTCCCTTCCTCTGTCCAATTACCATATTTCGCTGGTATGGATTGGAGGCTAAACGTTCAGTTATCGATTCCTTTCAACCTAGAGAAAAATGATGATTTTCTTTGGAATGGTATAGTATTGAAACAAATAAATGTTTCTGATATTTGGCAAGCTTTAAGAACTCAGAGTCCGGATGTGCCTTGGGCTAGAAGTGTATGGCATAAAATTGGGGTGCCCCGTTTCTCTTTCTTGCACTGGTTGATAATGCATAAACGTGTTAATACATTGTCAAGACTCAAACATTTTCGCATTGTTACTTATGGCTCGTGTATTCTGCATCAGTGGAGTAGAAAATATTCATCACCTTTTCCTCGAATGCCCATTCATGCAATATATTCTGAAACTAATAACAGAGGGGAGGTGTCAAGCTCTCCCAGACAAGCAGTCCTACTGGAACTTGGAATTGCAGAATTTTCCTAATGGGGACATTAACAGCACTATTAGAATTCTATTATATCAGGCTGCCTGTTATGGCTTGTGGAAGGAGAGAAATTGTAGATATCATTCGGGTGAAAGCAAGCATCCACTTGGGTTGGCAAAGGCTTGTTTCCAGCTGGTGAAATGTCGTCTTCTATCTTCTCTATGGTTTAGAAAGTAGGAAAATTCAGGGTCTAGATTATGGTTAAATGATTTGTCCTGCACTCTCTTCTTGCATTAGGAAAGTATTTCTAGACAACAATGTCTTCTTCGATCCACTACAGTCTAATCATCTTTTTCTTTGCTGCTGCAACATTTTCAGTTTCAAGTGCCACCAATTTCAAGAACCCAAAACCCACTGCCCTTCTTTTCCGATAAGGAAAGACACAAAAGCACTCCAGTACTACACAACTTTAGACATTTCCAAATGAGACAACGATGTGGACCTAGTTTTGAATCTTGGTGGCCAACATACCTGGTTCAACTGTGACGCCTACTAGTTACCAACCTATCATCCCATCATTTGTGGCTCAAAAAAATGTAAAAAATATATGGGCGACGGATGCATGCGCTGCACGCTCCCTCGCATGCCAGGCTGCACTAACGATGCCTGTGTTGTCTACTCCTACAATCCTTTCCAAGGCCTTAGAGGAGTGTTTGCACTAGGCCTTGGGGAAGACACCTTATATGTTGAGTCTACCAATGGCCTATCAGTCGGATTAAGCTACCAATCTCCCGAGCCATTCCTATTCACATGTGCAGTTCCAGATATCCTGAGAGGTCTATCCAATGAAACCAAAGGTATGGTAGGCCTCGCAAATCTAACAACTTCATTACCTGCACAAATGTCGATGCAGTTTATGCTACCTTACAAATTTGCTCTCTGTTTACCATCTACATCTGAATATGCACTTGGCCACATGTTTATAGGCGGGGGGTCATACTTTTTTTACCATACAGTAAAGACATTTCTAAAGAACTAGTCACCATACAACTTGTCATTAACCCCCTCAGTACGACACCTGTGTATACAACTGGTGACCCTTCGGATGAATATTTCATAGATGCTAAATCTTTCAGTGTCGATCATAAGCCTGTAAACATTAATGCTTCTTTGCTATCCATTAACAAGGAAGGTTACGGGGGTACTACATTTAGTACTATTACTCCGGTTGACAGAGATAAGAGGAAAATATTAGAAAGTTTGGGGTAACGGAGGCTGTTTGATTCTTAAACCTTGTTTTTTTGGGTCATGTTTGTATCCCAAGTTCTAAATAGGCTAATAAACTAGGACTTGGAAGAACCGAAGTTACAAAAGCAAGTCATAATAATGTACGATATAAGATCAAAATGTACTACAGCATTATGTTTGATGATAATTGACATCTATTGTAATGACTGTTTAAGCAAGAGATCACTCTTCATGCCAAATATGCTTTTCAGCCATAAATAGCATTAAAAATATACTAATAGCTGATTAGTGGCCAAATTTAAATATTGAAACCAGCCGCAATATTGAATTATATGCAAAAATTAAAAGCCAATAGGATGAATATAAAATTGAGCTAACTCTTGCTGCATTATATATAGTCTATAATTTATAGATGCTGAAAGTGAATGAATTGACTATATACAAGTAATACATAAATTTAATAAATGTCTTAATCTAGGACCCTTTCAGATCTTACATCTTCACCTAAAAGGAGTAGGAATATAGTCTAAAAAAATAATAAATATTAAGATAACATTACTTGATTGACACCTCTGCCACCTTGTTCCTGCTTCTATTTCCTGTTAGTCTGCTGCCGTCCCTTGCTTGATTCCGCTGTACAGATAATCTTGTGGTCTTGCCACTGAGCAGTGCAATGTACCCCGAAAACGTTCTCAAAAGTATTCTCAAATAACACATGACATATTTTTATTTGGGGACTCATATGTATGCACGATGGGTTCATATTATTAATGAGAAAATAACCAATTATATACCGACAACTCAGCATTCGGGAACGGTTTTGGAAACCGTTTCGCGGACTCTGGCATTTCTCCTTGCGATATAACCTTTGTAACTTTTTTCCAACTCATCAATTAAATTGAATATATACTTAGTGAATGAGATATATATTACTGTACTACCATGACTAGTCAAAGATTCTGAATCGGCATATAGGAAAAGAAATTATGTAAGCTGTTTGTGTCTTTAGGCAGATACCGTCACCCAAACAGAGTCATAGTGGTTGTAGTCTGTTTGTCATTTGTCTAGTAGAATGAAATAGTTAGTTTATAAGTAAGCAGTTTGAGTAGCAGAAGTCTAAGCCACCTTAGTCATGGGATGGACTTGGCTAGCAATTGCAGTTGTACTTGCGTACCTTCTCCAAACATGGTTAAAGAAGAAAACTCTAGGAAGAAAATTACCTCCGGGTCCAAGAGGCCTTCCTATTTTGGGACACCTCCATCTGTTGAGTAAAAACCCTCACCACGATTTGCAGAAACTAGCCGAAAAACATGGTCCTATAATGTCAATGCGTTTTGGATTTGTTCCAAACATCATTGTGTCATCACCTCAAGCAGCTGAGCAGTTTCTTAAGACGTATGACCTTAATTTTGCTGGTAG
>PHNY01012273.1:22733-33132 GCA_003724115.2 Anethum foeniculum
GTGACACTCTTTCTGAATTTTTACTTGAAAATAGTTTTATAAGAGGTGTCATAGACAAAACTCTCTTTTCCAAAAAGCATAAAAATGATACTATACTAGTCCAACTCTATGTGGACGATATAATATTTGGGTCTACTAATGATAATCTTTGCAAGAGATTTGCTAAGTTGATGCACCGCAAATTTGAAATGAGCTTAATGGGAGAGCTGAAATTCTTTCTTGGATTACAAGTCAAACAAAGATCAGATGGTATATTCATCTCTTAATCCAAGTATCTACAGGAACTCCTCAAGAAGTACAACATGGAGGATTCAGCATCAGCAAGGACTCCATCTTCTACAACTGTCAAACTTGGAACATGTGAAAATTCTATCAAGGTAGATGTGACAAGTTACAGAGGTATGATTTGCTCATTACTTTATTTGACTGCAAGTAGACCTGATATTATGTATGCTATGTGCTTGTGTGAAAGGTTCCAAATGGATCCTAGAGATATTCATCTCGTTGCTGTGAATAGAATCTTAAGATATCTTAAGGGTACACCTAATCTAGGTATCCGGTACCCTAAAGAGTCTGGTTTTAACCTTGTTGGATATACATATTCAGATTATGCAGGTAGTGTTGTTGATAGGAAAAGCACCTCAGGGAACTGTCAATTCCTAGGTAGCAGATTAGTATCTTCGTACAGCAAGAAACAGCAAACAGTTTCCAACTCCACAGCTGAAGCTGTATACATCGCAGCTGGAAGCTGTTGCGCTCAAATCTTGTGGATAAGGAATCAGCTACGGGACTATGGCTTTGTACTTGACAAGATTCCTATTCTATGTGACAATACAAGTGTCATTGCTATCACCAACAATCTGTACAGCACACCATAACCAAGCACATTGACATTAGGTATCATTTTATTCGAGAGCATGTCATGAATGGTACCGTTGAGCTATTTTTCATTCCCACATAGGAACAAATGATAGATATTTTTACTAAATCTCTTGACGAATCCACATTTACCAGGCTAGTTGGTAAATTAGGTATGTTAAATAGTTTTAGTAATTAACCTAGTTAATATATGATATTTGTTCCTAAATAATTTTACAAGTGTCTATTTTAGTTACTTGTAAAGTTATTTTATCAACCTGTTTCCTATTTTTGACATATATTGTAAATTATTATTTGCTGTATCTTAGTTTCCTTTTTTGTTACTTTAATTTGAATATTTTTTTAAATATTTCAATTTTCCCTAAAAATATTTTTCTCTTAAAATTTCACAAGTTAACATTAAAGAGAAACTTATTTTTTATCTGAAAACTGTCTTATTCTTAAAATATTCGAATTCTATAATTTTTTGTACAGTTTTATTGTATTTTTATTTATATTTTTATCTCATTTTTCTATTTTATTATTGTCTTTTTAACTTTTACTGAAAATATTTTCTGATCTTTTCCCTTCAATTTGTCAATATTTAGTTAAGTTAGTATTTGTTTAGTCAGCGTTTTACTCTTATATGACTATCGCTATGACTATTACTGATAGTCTTATTGACAGTCTTATAATAGTTTAATATTTATTTGTTTTCTATATTATTTTATAGTCTTTCAGTGTTTTATACTGGCAAGACTATCGGTAAGACTATCTAGATAGTCTTGCTGATAGTCTTGCAAGTATATTTTCTGATTATACATAATTATTTTGTTTTTATATTTTTTCTAGTCTTTATAACTGGTAAGACTATCGGTAAGACTATCTGAATAGTCTTACCAGTTCATAAGCATAATTATATATATTCTCTTGTCTTTTCATTCCAAGACTATCGACCTATAGTCTTTCCAAGCACAAGTTCTGACATAGTTTTTCTTTACTCTCGGATACATACACATATATATACACAATCGAACCTCTGTTCTTTCTTTTTCTTCGATTTCTAACTGATTTCTAATCCATTTCAAATTCTGGAACCATCAGTGTGTAGATCGTGTTACCAGCGTTCGTTTGATATATTTAAATCATATTTTCATCTCAGTTTTGCAAACTCGATTATCTTGGTATTCGATTTGTATTTCTTCAAAAATCGAGATTTGGTTGTGATTTTGAAATAACAAAAATTAGGGTTGTGTTCGTATTGTTTTAAACTTTAACATATAATTTTTCGGGAATTTTTGGTGAAGTTTTTAATTTTTGGATTTTTTAATTATTTATTGAATCCGAAAATTCTAATTAATCTTAAATTTCTGAATTTTTTGTGTGTTATTGCATTTTCAGAAATGGCCCAAAATTTTGAGATCGTTAAACACAATTTTAATGGTTATTTCAATCCCGACAATTGCACTATAGAGAAATTTAGGCCTTGGATTCGATTTTTAAACGAGCATTCCTTTGTTAGCCCTGCTATTACATCGGATGCTCATTTAAAAATTAATCTTCTACGAATGATTTGTACTACCGTATCTGCGACATAGGATTCAAGATCTTTCACATTTACTGTTAAGAATACACAATACGTAGTTAATCAGTCAGTGGTAAACAGGGCATTAAATTTACCTGACAGAGATTTTGTTGGGTTACCCACTGATGAGGATATTTCAAAAATTTTCACTTCCATCAACTATTAAGGGGTAATTGACTTGACCAAATTATCTAAATCCAATCTAGTGGCTGAGTGGGATTGTTTCTTTGACACTCTAGCCAAAGTTTTTGCCAACTGCATCAAATCCAGTTTCACTAATATTCCTTCTTTGTTGCAGTATTTTGCTCTTGCGATTGTTTACAATCAAAGGATTAATATAGGCCAATTACTCTTTGCAACTATTCTTAAATGTCTTCTATCTGCTAAGGAGGATCATTCAAGGGGTCGTAAAGTTCGTTGTTGTTATCCTAAATTCCTTATGCTTATTGCTAACCATCTCATGTCTCCAGAGCATAAGGCACTTTTTGCAAACTCAGCTTTTGAGGTCCCTCCAACCACTCACAAGAAATTTTTCACCCGTCTAGAAACCTCATTCAAATTTGCACAAGTTCCAGTACTTGTGACCACTTTCATGGCAAATTTCATTCCTTTACCGGTTATTCCAGAACAAGTTCAAGAGTAACAACCTCCAGTAGATCAATCCACCCAGCAAGGAACTTCTTCTGCTCTTCCACTTCAGGTAATACATCCTAACTCTTCTCCTGCTACTGAAACCCAAGAGGTTGATAGGGCTGACCATGAAGTTGTAGAACCACAACTTCTATACTAGGTCATAGAGCCAAACACAGAATCAAATCCCTTATTCACCTCTCAACCACTTCAAAAATTACCTGTCAGGAGAGATGTGAGTGGAAGCATAGAAAGTGTGAGTGAACCCTCAGCTCTGCCTCCACCAAAGAAGAGAAGAACATACACTGAGGCATGTCATAGCCCATCCTTGTCCTCCCAACAGGACATGGACCTTGAAATGGCCAATAAACTGCTTCTAAAGACATCCTCTCAACAGGATGAATCTATTGAACTTCGCCATAGGGCCATGGTATCCTGTACTGAGTCGTGCACACTCCCATTACTCACAATGGGAGAAGACATCCATCTAGAAGATACTCTGGACACAGAGAGAGGAGAGCACTTAGGAATGGTTATAGTGCCTACCATAGTTACGGTAGAAGAGCCTTCACAGGTTGTAGAGGGGAAATCTGATTCTCAACCACTCTTAATAGAATCATTTTCTCCCCTCCCAGAGGGAACATCTCTGGCTCCCTTAAGGGATTTTCCACTCGCAGCTTTGTCTGGAGAAAGCGGAAGGCAACTTGATCAGTCTATCACCGAAGCAATTCGGGTATCAATTTCAAATGATTCTATAGACTTGATCAGGGACAGGGACTTGCGAATTCCCATTGCACTACCACTGACATATCTTGAAGGGGCTAGGGTGATTTCTATTGCAGGTACAACTCTAGAATCTGACTTTCGTGCTCTGATACTGAGTGAAACACATGCACGTGAGGAGAGTGAACTAAACACGAGAGCAATTGAGATGAGTGCACAAAATGACACATACGTTGCAGGTCTATTGGCTCAAATTGCTTCTCTCAAACAACAACTTGCTGACAATCAGGCTGAGACTCAACAATTCAAAGCACAAGTGGTTGAACGGTCTTCTTCTTCCACCTCTGTCAATAATCAGCTGACTTTCATCAGGAATGATATCTCAGAACTTAAGGACTCTATACTTCCCAAGCTCAAGTCGATTCAAGAATCTCAACTCCTATCAGCTGTAGACATCACATATCTACCTAAACTGGTTAACATCACTGCTAAAGTAGATTCTCTTGAACAGTTAGTTGATCAGAATCAGATGTTGGACACTGCCAGATTCTCAAGGATAGAGAAGGGAATGGAACATCTCAACAAAGGGATGATGCACTTATATTTCATGATAAAAAACTCTCATTGTCCTAATGCTGAGCAAATGCAATTTTTTGAAGGACCGTCTGGTGGAGGTTCAGGATCTGGTGCTAGTGGAGGTTCAGGAAGGAGATCTGTAGAGGGTCCCTCAATTAAGGGAGAGAAGCAAGGAGGGAGTAGTGGAGAGCAAAGGGATAGTAAAGAAAAAGATTCTTTTAGTGGAGAGACAAGGAAGGATGGTGCAGATATGAAGGGTAAATCATCGTCATCTTTCATGCCTGATGATGTCTACTACAGTGGAGAGTAAGATGACTTTGATATTCCTGCTGATCCAGTCACTGAAGATAAATCAGGTCTCTATAAAGCTGAAGAAGAAAGTAATTTGGAAGCACCAGTAGATCCAGTATTTGAAAAAGATTTCAAGAAACAGCAGGCTAAGCTGAAAAGAAAAGAAGATGAACTTCAGAAAATCTCCCAAGTCATCAACAAGAAGAAAGAGATTCAGAGAGCAGAAAATCTTGAAAAACATCGTCTCCATGACTCCATAACATTAAGGCTGAAGAAAGGAGAAGAGATGTCAAACTAAAGATTAAAGTGAAATGGGATGAAGCAAGGAGAGTTCTTGATCTTCCTCAGCTAAGCACAAACAATGATAGGGAGTTTCTACCTCTTCTTGACAGATTGGAAGTTTCAAATCCGGATAATGACATGTACATGGATGCTATAACAGTTGAAATCTCAAGGATTTCAGTTGGCTTTGACAGAGGACTGAATGAAATGAGTATTTTTGTATACTGTCAGAAGGAAGGGTCATTCAAGGTATCACTTCATCTTTTTGAAAATCGTACTCTATATGAACTTTGGGTTCTTCTCAGCAAGGTTCGCAGAACTTCAGAACTGAATGAAGTATTTCGTGAGAGACTAAAGGAGTTTGCTGGTAGGGCCAGTCCTCAAGTTGTACATTTGCCACGTCAAGTAAGATTTTTCAAGTCTGACACACTTCAAATCTGTAACCTTGATCCTCAATCTTTGAAAGATTATTCCGCATAAACCGTTTGGACCTACATAAACCGTTTGAAAAGTACCCTTTGCCAAATATGTACCACTATGTGTAATCACAACTTTATTACATTTCAAAGAAAGTTCAAAACCGTTTTTAACTAAACTACTTCCACTTATTAAATTTCTATTAATCTCGGGGACATGATAGACTCTAGTGACGGACAGAACACGCCTAGAAGCAAAATTTAGGTCCACGTTTCCTATTCCGAGCAATGGTTCACCAATGGTTCGAAGTCCAAGCATAGTATTTTCTTGAGCTACCAACTCAGCTTTCTTTGTTTTTTTTACCGGACAGTCATTGCTCCAAAGATCAACCTATCTATAACACGAATATGGTTTGTTTTTCTTTGGTTTCTTAGCTTTGTTCTTCTCAGTTTTAGGCTTAGTGTTTTCTGTCTTAGTGACAGATTTCCTTTTCTGTTCAACATTCACTACTTCACCTTCGAACTCTCATGTTCAGCAGGCATCACATATCCCTATTTGGACCTGTGTTATTCCTGCACAGAGATGTCCAACTGAGGTTTGTTCAGATGACCTCTTCTTTCTGTCTTTTCATGGAAATAACAAACTCTTTCTAGATTACTGGAGTTTTTCAATCATCGCCGTAACCTAAAACTTTTCAAGAAGGTCCACTACGAAATCCTACAAAGCATGCACCTATATCTCAAACTCATGCACTTGCTTAGTCATGGATTTACAATCCACCAGTCTAAAATCAAGAAACCTAGTCAGTATTACGTTTTTGGTCCAGCTTCTTTCATAAGAGTTTAACACCATAGGCATCTAATGAGTAAACATTTTTGCTAAAGCTGCCACATGGCAGTCCTCGCCTCCCCATCCTTCTCTGCCCATATTGCATAAGTCTTAACCGAATCAACATTCTCCTGATCAACAACATGTGGATTATACTCCAACACCAATCATAGACCCTTTACCTCTAGCCACCGTTTCATATTTTTTCTTCCAGCAAAAAAAAAAAAAGCAATATCCCACTGAATTTATCAAGAATGCTCGATAAATCAATAAGATGTGGGAAATGGTACGTGGTCTAAACAATGGTGGAGGCAGTAACATCAGCATTACCAGTTGTAGTGACACAATAAGAGTCTCGGTTTCATTCACTATCTCGGATTACACGATCTCTTCAACATTATTGGTCAAAACTGACACACACAACAATGGGATATTATATTCAATATAATCACAATTGAAGAACAAGATAGTCAAACCAAGCCATGAAGGAAAATAATATAAATAATCAGTAACCATGAAAGAAGCACCAAAAAGGGAAATTAGCTATACAATAACTTTAATTGAAAATTAGTTGAATAGTCAAATCTTGTAAAAGACACGACTGTTTTTAAAGAGATATTCACCCCTCCATTAAGAAGCTGAGAGCTTGCCCTCCATGATAATAAGGTTGTAAAACGGATATTTCGAATACGGATATGCCTATGTTGGACTTTGATTTTGAAAATCTGAATCAATATCCGAATCTGAAAATATTTTACGGTTAATATATGAATTCGTATTCGACGAATACTATTCGAATACAGAGCATATTCCAATCCGATTTTCAATCATATTTTTTAATTTTTATATAAAAATTTAGAAAAATTGTAATTGTAAAAATTAAAAATAATTTTCTTAATCTGAATTGAGAGTTTAATTGATTTAAGATTTTTTAAAAAAATATATTTTATTTATCCTTTTAGTATAATTTTGTTATCTTTAAAATATTATATATATATAATATTTGCACAACTCCATAAAACTTATGTAAATATATTATTTAAGGAATAATATATATGTGCGCTACAAATATAATAAAATAATTCTAAATTATATATAATTTATATATTATATAATATATATTTTATTTCAGATTCAGATATTATCGAATATGAATGTACCTATTTCCGTATCTGCATCCGAAATTATCGGATACAGATAATATCTAATTTATCTCGAATACAGATAATATTTGATTTTTTTTAATACGAATACCGATATTTCGAAAGGATAACAAATTTTTCGAATTTTTTTGACAAACCTAAAAGAAAGAGGTTGAGGGCTTACCCTCCATGCCGGAGGCTAAGGCGCGACCACCATTTTCAAGTTGTTCTTGAATTTCTTCTATGGTGATGATGAGGGTTTGGCTTCTATGTCGTCGGATGTGGTGGACGACTGCGGGCTTGCCCTCTGACGAGGATCAAGAAATGAATATGCTAATTGGGATTTGGTTAGGTGTACTTGCGGTGATGCTCAATTGGAGAGAATGCAAACATGGATGACGAACCTTACTTGGACAACAAGGAATAAAGGAACGATGAATGAAGTTGGACAAGTACTGATTCCATATGATTATTAAGTAGATTTTGGCTTGCAAGTTTTTACCTTTCACTTGAAAGGGTTTTTCTTATTTTAAGCACTTAGGATTTTGTTTTCTTATTTGGATTTGGTTTTTATCTATTTTTCATTTGGATTGAGCTTTTAAATGCGTTTCCAAGATGGATTCAGATATTGGCTTATTTTCAAGTTGTTCTTGAATTTCTTCTTGGATTCCTATTGGGCTTAAGTTATTGTCTAGCATGTATAAACTCATATCTTGTAATCTTTTGGGATAATTCAATTATTGACATAATTTTTTTTGAGATAAACCATGATATTTGTTCTTTCTTCTAAACTTCAATTACTGAATTATTTTGAAGGTTATATTCAAATTACTTAGTTTCGGTATTGATATAAGCAATTTGAGATTCAACCATTAATCGTATTCTTTTGAAATATCATTTTCTTCTTGTTTTCTTTCTTTGTAGAGAAATCTAGATCACCCTCCAATATCGTCTGCTGAGGGATTGCCCTTTATGGCAGAGGCTGAGAGCGCGCCCTCCATGACGAAGGACAAAGGGGTTGCCCTCACCTTTCAAGCTGACACATTCTTTAACCAAAACTCCTGTGGATCCTCTCTAACTTAGGTCCAATAAGACCAAGCCCATTACAAAATATCCATTACAATTTTTTGGGCATAACACTAATATCTAAGAATAATGATGATCTTGAAGCATTAGCTTGAGAAACTAATCAATGTTAAAAGTTTTAATTCTAACTAGCCTTAAATTAGTTGTTATTAGAAGATAACCTTAAATCGATGAACTGACGAACATCTACTTTGTTATTTTCAAATTATACATTGAATACAATATTATATACAAGATTCTTCGAATTAAGGTAATTAGGTACAATTTTAATATACGGTTAGGTGAGTTTAGCAAAAGGCTTCTTAGAAAGAGCAAAGGTATTAAAATCCCACAAGGTAACGTTCCACGAAAATAGTTGCAATGTAGATAACAAATTTAACACAACAATTATTTGTAACTATATTACTATTTAGCACAACTTCCTCAGAAATTATATTTATCAGTACATACTAAGGTCATAGCCAATAGCCTGCAAAAGTTGATAATCAGAATCCGATCATCGGAATTACAGCCAAACTCAAACCCACATATATGACTACTTTTAACCATTGATGTACCATAAAAATGAAAATTAATAAATTTGTTGGGTTTACACAAAAAATCTGAAAGAAATTAGAATATATTATCGAAACGTAGAAATCGATGAAAAAAATCAAAGGCACAATATTTAATTTACTTTCATCATATAAGAAGATGTTTAAAGAGACGATCAAGAAGGATTTGTGAGAACAAAACATAGAAAATCAGATATAATTATACGTATACTCCTTCCTTCGCTCAGTTTGTCAACATTTCCTAGTTACAAAATATATGGTCACATTTATCAACTAAAGTAAGTAAATACAGATTGAAATTGTAGAAACATGAGCTTGGGATATAGCTACACCTAATTCCTAGTCAATAATTTTTTTTGTCAAGAGAAACTTTACGTAATATAATTTATATCAAAATACAATATAAGAAAAAATATAATTTTTTGTTCATCCAAAAAAGTTTATCATCTAATTGAAAAGCAAGCAAGTTGCCTCTGGACGTAAATTATTCATGGTAAAAAGTTTATTCGGAAATATAAAAAATTATTATAATTAAACAACACATTTTAATAGAAACATTAAGAGATATCTCCATTCACGAAAGCAAATAATAATAAAGTTAAAGAAGTCGAGAAAGAATAGAATTAGCGAACATGCTCAAATAAGGTATATATATACTATTATTATACCATAAACAAACTGAACACTTCTATGAACAAACTTGAACACAAATAATTTGCAAAAAATACACAACACTAAAAATTTGACAACTCTTACTGTGAACAATCTAAAAGCATCTCAAAGAGATTAGGTATTTATCATCCTAACTTGTAATTAAGGAATGAGGGTAAAAATTGAGCTCCAATAGTATTTTAGTGGTTCCTTATTCCACTAAGATCCTTCATCCATTACTTATAAATAAGTAACCACCCTCTGCTTCTAAGTATGTCCTAACTTTTATTTTATAATAAAATAATGAAGCACTCACTTTTCTCTCTCTATTACATAGTGTATGAAAATTATTTTTAATAATAGAATATTAAATAAGGAACGAGTATCAGGAACATTGTTGGAGTTCAAATTACTTGTCTCTATTCTAAGTTACTAAGATCCAATATTTTATATTAAATATAAGGAATGAACTAAGACTCTATTGGAATTGCTCTAACAACCTTGCTTTGTACAAATAAACATAAAATATACTCTCTCCATCCCTCTCATTTCTTTACATTTTGGAGAGAGTGTCCGATACGCATTTTAAGATACATATAAAGTATAGTTCTATAATTTTTTGTTACGATTTTATGTTAGGTAATGAAATACACACAGAGGGGGGGGGGTGAATGTGTTTTAGTGTTTTTATGGTTTTCTTTTTGCTAAACGAGATAAGATAAAAGTATGCAGTTATGAAGAACACAGATCTTTCAAAACTCACTTAATTTTGTATT
>PHNY01012274.1:2972-16170 GCA_003724115.2 Anethum foeniculum
GGGATCCTTTTTTATTAGATTTTTATTATTAGATTTTTATAAATTATTATATTATTATTTTAATATCATCTATTGGCTTACTTTATTATTTGTATGTTTGTTAGGATCAGAACTAAGTGTAGACGAAATATTAGAGCTTTAGTCAAGTTGTCTCAATCAGACGGAGTTCAAGTTCCTTTTGAGTTGGATTATGTAATATGTATTATGAGTTTTCTCTTTTCAATCATTAAAATCAATTAAATGTTATTATCTAAATATCCATAGTTATCTCTGCATGTTATATGTAGATGATAAATTTTTTTGAACGAAAGAAATCTTTTATGGATTTGTATCTCGACACAATTCATTTAAGTATTCATTATTCTTTGCAAAAAAACCAAATCCATCCTTTAAATTTACAAATATATTTGATGAACGAATTTAGGATACTAAGGTTATATTTGATTAAAAATAAAAATGATAACCAAACAATTATACAATATAAAAGAAAACTGAAGTTCAGGATTCACCCATGAAAAAAGTACAATTTGTAATGTAGAAAAAGAAAAATTGAATTGTGTTGTTAATGAATCAGGTCTTATTAAATTCATATCTAATATTTATCTAATCGAGTCATTAATAAATTATTTTTAAAAAAGAATTTATATATAACATGGTAGTCCTCGATTGAATGAACCGAGTTGGATCATGTACCTGATTTATTAAAAGACTAGCTTATTGCTCGTACAATGCACGGGTTGTACGGTTCCTTTTATTCGTGTTTTTTGTTGATAATTATAATAATATATTTAAAAATTTAGAACATTGTAATATTTTATAAAAATCGCAAGAACTATATAAAAGAATCATGTGAAGATCAGTAGTTAAAGTATTATTTGCGTAAAATTTTCTGGAAACTGAAGAGCAAAACAGTTACGAATTTTGTATTAAGTATTCTATTCAATTTAAGATACCTACTTAACTAATCTATTCAATTTAGGATACCTACTTAATTTTGGTTTAGATTATGAAAATAGGATATTCCCTTATTTTAGATCCAACTGCTATCATCTATTTAATTCAAGATCCAACGATTCTTATTACATTGGTAGTACATGGACCAATATTTGATAAGATCCCTCTTATGCATGTTATATTACAAGGATATTTAAACTCATTTATTGTGATATCGTGTCGATAATAAGTTAAAATTTAAAATTTAAAAAATTTAATGAATAAGATAAACACCAATACATTTTAAAGACATTAATAAACAATATGAAATTATGTACCATAAATATAGTATAAATTTTATATACATGTTTAAATATTACAAGCTTGAGGGGAATTAGGAATACCGATTCTTAAAATGAAAACAAATAAAAAGAGTAAGAAGTAGGAATACCGAATACATATTCCTTTAGAAAATGACGTACTGGGTTTTACAGTGTATCTAGAACGTGCACTAACTAAGTATGACTTTATAAATAACATTGAAAGTGAGATTATGGATGCTACTGAGTATTATGAAAACAAATATAAAGACTAAGAAATAGAATTACTGAATAAATAATATGCTAAGTAAACATATTATGTAATGTATGCTAACCGTTTTATTTATTTTTAGATAATTATGAGTTAGCTAACCGTTTTAGCTTTTATGATTGAAAATACTCTTAGAAGTTAGGGTGGTGGTCTTGCATTTATAAAATTATAAAATTGATTAAGTACCGGTATTCAAGGTGTGATTCTATTGAGTAACTATCTATCTAACCAAAGAGATTCCTTTTGATTATATATGCTGTTATGTGAATTATTACTCTTTTTGTCAAAAATTCATTTCAAATTACTCTTTCTAATAAATTTAAATTAAGAGTTTTTGGATTAATGGCATATACAAACTTTGTGTTTTGCAGATGAGCTACTCAATGATCTGGAGCACGACTATCAACAAGGTGTTCTCTTTTTAGACATTAAAGTCTATTATCTAAATGTTCGGAAGCAACTTGTGTACCTTTCGATTAGATAAAAAAATTTCTTAAATGAAAGAAATATTTCTTTCTGGGTATTGTACAATTCATGTAAAAAAAGTCATTCTTGATTAAAAAAAAAAAATCAGCTGAAACGAAACAAAAAAATATAAGATAATATGACAACGCTGAGTGATCACTGATTTGATGATGCGATTCTAAAATATTTTTATATAGTGTCTCATTTGTAAGTTGTTACAAATTTTAGTAACCAAATAGTTGTTTACCTATCTTAAATACTTTACACTAACATCTCTCCCCTTCATCTCGCCGAAACCCAAAATCTCGATCTCTCTCCGGCTACACATAAAACTTACACACAAATTCAACAAACCATGAAGTTCGAACTCGAAGACGTAACTGTATACTTTCCATACGACCACATCTACCCTGAACAATACCATTACATGCTCGAACTCAAACGCTCTCTCGACGCAAAAGGCCACTCTCTCCTCGAAATGCCCACAGGCACCGGCAAGACCATCGCCTTACTCTCTCTCATCACAAGTTACTCTCTCTCTAAGCCTTTTAATCCAATTAAATTGATTTACTGTACTCGCACTGTTCACGAGATGGAGAAAACCCTAGCTGAATTGAAGTTGTTGCATAAGTATCAGGTCGAGTGTTTGGGGAAGTCTGCGAATATTCTCGCGATTGGCTTGTCGTCGCGGAAGAATTTGTGTGTGAATGAGAAGGTTTTGAGTGCGGAGAATAGGGATTCGGTTGATGCGGGGTGTAGGAAGTTGACTGCTAGTTGGGTTAGGGATATGGCCGCGGAGAATAAGAATATTGAGACTTGTAGTTTTTATGAGAATTTTGATCGGCAGGGGGATGTGTTGTTGCCTTCCGGTGTTTATACATTGCAGGTTTTGTTTTCGTTTTTATTGATGTTTGTGGAATGTTTGGTTCTTTTTGGTTTAATGTAGAATAGTACAAGTAATTAATTTACGATCATCGTATATCTGACTTTTTAGGAATGTTAAATGTTGTGTAGTTTAGCTTTAGTTTTAAGAGGTGCTAAAAGTTGTGATGCAGAAGTTGAAGTAGCTATGTTTTCTTAGTACATCGAATGATATTTGGTGCGCTTTTGTATTGTCCACAGGGACAGAACCAGAAAAATTTTTTGGAGGGGGGAAATTTTGGATAACCATTTTGAACACTGGAGTTTACAAGAAATCGTTGATTATCTGGAGTGAAATAATATATAATTAATATTTGTATACACAAAATAATAATATTTGAGAGTTTGGGAATCATTTTGTAGAAATCATGACAAAATATTAAATTACGGGGGGACTATCTACATCATATTTTGATTTTTAAACATAAAAATTGGAGATATATAAAGTTTAAGGGGAGGTTTTGGGGGGACCATGGCCACCCCATGTCCCCCTTTGGTTCCGTCAATGTTTGTCGATATTATGTTTTCAGTAACGGTTTTTGTTGATGTTGTAGAATGTTTGATAATTTTGGTGCAGTGTAGAAGTAATTAAGTAATGGCATTTTAAGTAATTGAATTAATGTGCTCGGTGATAATTTGGCAGATCTATGATCACATTTTTCTGTTCTTTTAGGAATGTTAATGCCATGTTGTTTAGTTCTAGAAAGTGCTCAATATTGTGATGCAAGAGTAGCTATGCTTTTTTAGTCTACAGAATGGTATTTGGTGTTCCGTCATATTGTTGATATGTTAAGTTTTCATTGGCGGTATATTTTTCAATTTTCAATTTTTGTTTAAACAACCCTGGAAAAGTTTCAAGATACTAAATAAACTGAGACTGAAAAAAAAGATTGACAGTAACGGATAGCTCTCTTTAAGTATTTTATCTAGCTAGGCCTATAGAGATTCAATATATATATGTTGCGTTTTGTTAGAGGACATCATGTAACCCAACAGCTCAGCTGTTGATTAAGTTGTACTATACTATATTGAATGATTCGATGGTTGGCCTTATTTCTTTTACTGTTATTTCCTACTAAGCTAGCTGCTAGTAGCATCATTATTGCATAGAAATTTACATGTTAATGTGAAAATTTAAGAATCACCTTTTTATGCAGTTAATTCAAGAATCCTCATGTTTTCACTCTGTGTTTATTTATAAATTATAAGAAGCTGATCATTTATTGTTGTTTAATGTATTTTATTGGAGTTCGTATGCTGCATTGTAGAAATTTATTTGATTGTATGCATAAGCTTTAAAACGATGACAAATCATACAAAACCATTTTGAAACAAGAATTCACTTCTTTTTTCTATGCTGAAATTATTCGGAGATTACAAATAAGTGTTGATCTTTCAGGACATGAGGCTATTAGGGAAAGAAAAAGGATGGTGCCCGTACTTTTTAGCTCGCCACATGGTAAAATTTGCCAATGTAGTGGTATATAGTTACCAGTACTTGCTTGATCCCAAGGTTGCGGGCATTATATCGAAAGAGATGGAAAAAGAGTGCGTTGTAGTGTTTGATGAGGCTCACAATATTGACAATGTTTGTATCGAGGCCCTTAGTGTAAGCGTGAGGAGGCAGACACTTGAAGGTGCTACAAGGAATCTCAGTAAGATGTCTCAGGGGATTGAAAGGTATGCATCACATATTTTCACTACATCAACCCCTCGCCAAGATGGTTTTTAGTTGGTGATTACAGATACATAAAGTCAAAATCCCTTAATTATAACTTTTGGTGACAATCACCTGAAGAAAAAGAGGGGAAAGTGTTTCTTTTGTGAATTTGCCACATGTTGTAATATTCTCTAGATTCTTGATCAGATTAGTGTCTATACGTTATAACTAAGTTACTGATAGACATCAGACTTGAAACTTTCTTGTGGTGCTACTTGTGTGTGTGTGTGTGCATGTGTGCGTGTGTGTGTGTTTGCGAGTGATACATTAACTTATACTGCCATGGTACTATGGTAGGAAGGTTGAAGGCCACTGATGCTAATAGATTACGCTCTGAATACAATCGCCTTGTTGATGGTTTGGCACAGCGAGGAAATCTACCTGGTATGTATATGCATGAAGTTACTTATTTTTTTGTTAACTGATAGTCATATTTACCATCCATTTTGTGCTCTTATCTAGTCACGGATAACTGGCTTGCAAATCCTATATTGCCTGATGATATTTTGAAGGAGGCAGTGCCTGGGAATATACGGCGGGCAGAGCATTTCTTGTCTGTATTACGTAGATTAGTTCAATATCTTAAAGGGAGATTAGAAACTGAGAATGTAGTGAAGGAGGGACCTGTTACTTTTGTTGGCTCTATAAATGCACAGGTTGGGATTGACAAGAAAATGTTGCAGTTTTGTTATGATCGACTCCAGTCTCTGATGACAACACTGATGATAACTGACACGGAGGAATTTCTACACATCCAAACAATTTGTGACTTTGCAACACTTGTGGGGACATACACTCGAGGGTTTTCAATCATCATTGAACCTTTTGATGAAAGAATGCCACACATTCCTGATCCTGTTTTGCAGGTTTGCAATTATTTAAAATCTGAGTTATCATCTTGATATTTGACAATTAGTATTTATGCTCCACATCGGCTCATTTCAGTCATGATTGGAAAAGTAGTCTTAATATACGTCTCCAAATTGGTTGTCTGAACTATCTTTTAGTAATAAGTAACATGTCAATTTCTGTAATTATGATCAGAGCTATCACTTGTAACTATAGGTAGTACACGTAGTACGCTTGATTTTCTCCATTTCTTCTATTAAAAGAATTTGCATCAGTGCACAATTTCTCAAGGATATCCATAACACTTTTCAATGAGTAATTTCTTTCTGATTAATTTCATGCATACATAATATGCTCAAAGTGGGGGTTATTATATTTTGATGGTGTATTTTACTTTCTAGTTTTTATTCTGATTAATGCTGACTGTTTACACTATCAATCCAGCTCAGCTGCCATGATGCTTCACTTGCAATTAAGCCTGTCTTTGAACGATTCCAATCAGTTGTCATCACTTCTGGAACACTGAGCCCAATTGATCTATACCCTCGTCTTCTCAATTTCAATCCTGTTGTTAGTCGAAGCTTTACAATGTCCTTGACAAGGGACTGTATTTGCCCAATGGTTATTAGTCGTGGAAGGTAAAATGCTGATGCTGTGGCTTACAATGTAGTTGTGCATTTCTTCATACACATGTTTATGCCCATTATTTTCTTTATCATCTAACAGTCTCTACTGTGGTTGTTAAACTCAAATTAAGAAAGCAGATTGTTTGGTAACTTGAATCTTAGTCTTCTTGGTGCTTTAGTTTATATAAACCTTTTTTTTTTTTTTTTTAAATTGGACTATAGTTTCCATCCAATCCTGCTATTTACCCGCACTCATTTATATCATTATAGATAAGCCTATCGTTGAGTTTTGAAAAAGTTCCTATTGTCAAAGGTTTACCCTTTTCTTTATTCTTACTATATTTTTTGTTTCAGTGATCAACTTCCTGTTAGCACAAAATTTGATCTGCGAAGTGATCCTGGTGTTGAAAGAAATTATGGAAGGCTTTTGTTAGAGATGGTGTCCGTTGTTCCTGATGGAGTTGTGTGTTTCTTTGTTAGTTACTCATACATGGATGGCATAGTAAATAGTTGGAATGAATTGGGAATTCTGAAGGTGAATTAGACTTATTTACTGATATGAGTCCTCAATTTGCACTTTTACTCCTATTTTCCGCAAAACGTTTTCCTTACCCGAGCATATGTGCCGCAGGAGATAATGCAACATAAGCTTGTATTCATTGAGACACAGGATGTTGTTGAAACTACATTGGCCCTGGACAATTATAGGAGGGCTTGTGATTGTGGAAGAGGTGCTGTCTTTTTCTCTGTGGCCAGGTACAATCTACTGATTGTATACTAAATTTCATATTAACATACTCGTTCCTACGTCAATTAAGTTTTACTGTATAATTTATTCTGAAGATTGTTTTAAAGCCTGATTTTTGTTAGCAATAATCTAGGAATATTAAAGTGAATATTTTTGGTGAAGTTCTGTATGATGCCTTTGTATTTTGATCAAGAATAATGCTGTACATATCACACTTATCTTTGTTGTTTTGTTTTTCTTTTTTGTTTACGTTGATGGTATTCTGTGATTGCTTGCAGTTCAAAGTTTTTCTTATGTAGGCTGTGTTTGTTTCCCTGGGCTGTAATATTTCGGAATATCTGGAATGTACTCAGTTTGTTATTACCTAATCATTTAAATTAACTCCATGGATTTTTGTAATCAAATTCTGGTTAATTTTGGGGGATACCCTCACTCTCTCCCTAGGTATTAATCCTACGTGAAAGAAATAGGAAGTGATTTAAATTTAGTCTATCAGATAACTTTAGAACCAAGTATAGTCGGGATACTACTCAACTTGAACATAGCTTTAAATCTTAAAAGAAATATTAAATTTTGTAGATCCAAAGTTGTCTTATGGAAACTAAAGAATGTGAATAACTTACATACCTGCTATTGTTTATATTAGTTACCTACATGCCTATTGATACTACTATTAGAACAATGGTAGGGCCATTCATAGTCTCTTCTCTCTAGTGTACTTTCTCACGCTCCCTATTTTTAATGTTGTGTGTGGTTGGGATGAATGAAATTGGAGAGAATGAATGAAATTCAAACTATGATATAGGTATATGTTTAAAATTTTTTATTCCTTTCTCCATTCCATTCCTAAAAGCTAAACTAGAGTTCAAACTCCCCCAGTTTTGAAAGGAATTCTTCATTCCATAATATACCCATTTAATTTACAATTCTCATAGTACGAAATTTGCATAAGTGTTTTTTTTTATAAAAATTATCCCTCCATCCTCTATGGTTTCTCTTTAATTTCATTAATTCCATTCCATGTCATTCTATCTAACCACACACAACATAAGGGTTTGTGGGTGTTCGGTTATAAGAATGTTTGCATTTTTTTAGGTCCTTGAAAAAGAATGACTGTTAGATTCAGTTGGAGCAGATACAGTTAAGATTATTTTGTATTGAATAGGTGGAGAAACACTCCTATACCTCCTCTTTGATAGGTTTAAATTCCTTTTTGTAATTACTCTGGGTATCTCAGTAAATGAAACGGCTGGGAAATGTTTTAGTATGCCATTGTTACATTAAAAATATATATAAAAATTTTCTCTATAAATGCAGAATTTGATTATATTATAATCTTAGTGATATAATATTTGTTAGATATGCTAGTTAAAGTTGATTGAAAAAAAGTGATTGTGGGGACATTGAGTTGCATACATTTTAGGAAACCAATTATTTATCAAAGAGACAGAAGTTGTAAAATAATATCAATATTACCATGATGTTGCTGAGCATATCTGTGTTTTTACAGGGGAAAGGTAGCCGAAGGCATAGACTTTGATAGACATTATGGCAGACTTGTTATCATGTTTGGTGTTCCTTTCCAGTACACTTTAAGCAGGTAATCTCTTTATTTAAATGTGAAATTGTTCAAATTCATATCAGTTACAATGATTTACTTTTGTCCATTAATTAGATCTATAACTATAATTTCTGGATGTTGAGTATGTGGAACTAATTAATGTAGTCATAATATGTCTGACGTGGCTAAAAGTCCAGAGGGTGTTAATTTGTACATGGGGTCATGGAAGATGGATGATGATTGTTAGCTTTTTCTATAGGAAAAAAACAATCTACTTGTCGTGGTAGATAACGTACCTACCTAGAACTTTAATATTCATGTTCTTTTTTTATAAAAATATTGATCTAATCATATGGATGAAACTATCACGCACATAAAAAAAACGAACATACAAATTATTAGAAAAATTGACAGTGTATGGTGCAATTTGTAGTTATATAATATATCTAAGCCGTTGCACATATAACACAGAAGAAATATAATTTATAGCATTAAAAAATTATACTTTTTAAGAGAACATCATAAAATTTGTTGTGTATATACTTATTTCTGCATGATCCTTTGACCACATGGTTGGGTCAGTGAAAAAATTGTTGCATTGATGGTTTTCAAGGTGGTAAGGTAGATAATTATCTAACCTTACAGGTAGAATTTTTTACCTATTTTCTTTATTTATTACTAGCGTGTTACTCTTAATTTGAATTACAGAATATTACTTGCACGGTTGGAGTATTTAAGGGAGACCTTCCAAATAAAAGAAGGCGATTTCTTGACTTTTGATGCGTTGGTATGTATCTGATTCAATTCTGAATTTTAATCTGTTAAATGTTTGGTTGTTTGAGTTTAACTACTACGATAGTCATTGACCATTACTTGGTACACATTGCAGAGGCAGGCTGCTCAATGTGTGGGGCGTGTCATTCGTTCAAAAGCAGATTACGGAATGATGATATTTGCAGACAAAAGGTTAAATTTACAGTTTTTTTACAACCTGTTCACATGTGATGCCGAAGCTTTGGGTTACCGATACTGATTAGCGGAATACTATTTATATTTGAAAGTATAAACAATGGTTATATGTTTTCAATTTTTATCAAATCCCAAGTCCATTACAGTTAAGGCATATTTAATGTGAATTGTCCTGATTACCTTATGGCCATAGTTTCATGTTAACAAAAGAATCCTGCACTAAATATTATATAATCTGTTGAGATGTATACAATTGCTGTTAGAGACTTTGAAAAACGGACACATGTGAGAGTGAGTGCCAGAGTGTCTATTTCTTAGGTAAATTTGCCTGCCACAAAACAATGCATTTATGCTCGTTTGGAATAATAAGGAGTTTGGGGACATTAGCTAAAAAAAAGAAGAGATTGGGAAGATCGTATTGAATAGTGTATATATATTTTACTCTCGTGGAATTAAACAAATGGAAGTAGGATTTCATGTTACCAACTATTATAGTGTAGACCAGATTTATACCTGAGGGTTAATTATCTATGGAATTACTTTGCAGGTACACACGTCATGACAAGCGCTCGAAGTTGCCAGGATGGATATTGACGCATTTACGTGAAGCACACCTAAACTTGAGTACTGACATGGGGGTGCATATAGCAAAAGATGTATGTCAAGCTTCTATTTCGTTTGTATGCATATAGAAATATCACCCTGGTACTGCAGTTCAATATGTCGTTTTATATTTAAAGTAAAACAAAAACTCTTGACTATCGATCTCTACAGATATTTGCTTACTGAGACCTGTGTGAGAGAAGATAAAATGTTTGCACAACATAAGAAAATGAATGATACTTCCTTTGTCCCATAATTTTCTGTCCTGTCAACTTTTACCCGCATTTTAAGACGTATTAAACACATAATAATTTTGAAATTTCCCTTTCTCTTTGTATATGATTTCAAGACTCGAACATCTTATAAAAAAATAAAAAATGTTATGTGCTAGTATCATTGTCAAATGTCTTGGTATATGTGCAAAAGTCAAAGTAAGAAAATTTGGGGGACAGGAGTACTTTATAACAGAAGCGAACATATATGCTAGGCATAATTAAAAGGAATGTGCTTCCCCTTGAGAGGGCAGTCATTAGCAGTTATTCTTCTCTTCTAGAAAGAAATAACATAAGCGAACATATACATTAGGCATAATTAAATGTGATTCCCTTTAAGAAGGCAAAAGTCACTAGCAGTTACTGACTGTTTCTTCTCTTTTATGAGATAATTGTATTCAGCAACAATGTGATATTAGTTTAACATGTACTAATGATTCATCATGACGGATGCAGTTCTTGCGTAAAATGGCCCAACCATATGATAAGACTGGTGGTGGTGGTAAGAAGACCCTATTGTCACAAGAAGACTTGGAGAAGATGGGCAGTGGCAACACTGACATGCTGTTTTGAGGATTTATCTTCATGAACTATAGCAAGTAATCAGTTTGGCAGTTGTATTGCATATAGAATTAACCATTACTATAGATAGGAGACACATTTTTGGAGGTAGAAAAAATCAGCTGGATATGCCGAAATTTGACTGCTTAAAAAGATTGTTCATGATGTCTACAATTTTGGTGTACATAACAGTTGATATTGTGTTGAATCTTACATATAGTGCTGTTCTTAAAATTTTGAATTATGCGTAATAGAATCTGCTATCGTTGAAATTGAAACGACTTTGTTTCATATAGTGTTCTGTGAATCTGGAATTTCGTGTAATAGATTCTGCTGTTGTTTAAATGACACTCTGGTATTTGCTACTAGTATGTATCCGTTTTAATTAAGCTGCTTCATATTATGAATTAGAAGTGTTTGGTAGCTACAAACAATACAAAGTATAGTAATTGCTCAATTGCTTCATGATAAAAGCAATCTTCATGGCTGCAAAATATCGCAACTCTGATTTTGGTGCTTCATGTAAGAATCTAAAACTACATGCAAATTTGCGAAGATTTACAACATTATTTTTCATTTATTTGAGGAATAATATCATTGTCACAGGTAACGTTTGCTACTTTCACGAGGTTATATACTCTTATGAAGTTCTGCGAGTAAAGCCTGCTAAGCATCGTTTTTGTAATGTATTAATGTATTAATAAGCATTTACCCTGTAAAACATGAGTGATGACTTTGGAGTTTGGAAGATACAACTTCTCCCTATCTAAATTTACCTACTTTTATCTCATCAACTAAACGTGTAGCTATACCTGGACTTTTTCCTCCATGTTCTGCTAATCTTCATTTAAGGGTGCAGCGGAATGATAGTCTTTATCGCCTTCTTTACTTCCGTTATGCTTGCCTTCTTCCCATTAACGTTCTCCTTCACCTGTTCGTACAAGTTGAACAAATTATACCAATGTGTGATTTCATTTACACTGACAGAAGAATTGTGATGTATATTCTTTAAGTTCAGATCAACTGCAATTCTGCAAGTTATATATGCATCTCTTTTCCACCCCCTCCATCCCTCTCTGCGCTGTGTGTGTACATAAAGTGGTGGAAACCAGGGGCAATATTACTAAACTTCACAAAGAATTCTGATAGCCAAGCTTGCTTTAAATGATTTTTTCTTCAGCAAATCATGAATGCCTCTCTTGGCAGGAATTATTTCACTGTTTGATTGTTTACAAAGTTTGTTGTTATGAAATTGTGCCATGAAACCTGTTTCCTCCACTTTATATGTAGATTATTTCGATTCTTGAAGACAACTTGAAAGACGAAAGATTACCTTAGCCCTCAGCTCAGCTACAAATCCACCATCACTTGAAGAAGAGGAATGAGCAGCTGTGACCTCCATCCGAAACTCCCTCAGCTTCATCATCACATCTAATAACAATCCCTCCTTGTAAGGACACTTGACCTCCACCAGCCCATCATTCTCTATTATCGACACTTCCATAGTTGTTTCCTGCTGCATTTCCGCTGCTTTCACCATTCTCCGACCTCCCCGCTCCACCACTCTCATCTTCCTCTTCTCTCTACGGGAGTCCCCATGATTTCCCAGTCGCTGATCAACACAATTAGCATCTTCACTCACAGACTGTTCACGTGCTTCGAGATCATGTATCTTTTTCCGAAGCTGCTTCACGTACTCTATTGTGTCGCCTAAAATAGACGCCTTGTCCATTTTAGTAACAAAGGGTACTAATGATCTTAATATTATAAACCTCTCGTTTAGTTTTTCTCTGCGGCGACGCTCTGCTAGCACGTGGTTGGCACTGAGTTCTTCCTGTGAGGCAGATTTCTTAAGCTGCGACATGACGGACTCGACAGCAGGGTCGTCGACAGATTTGGAGTGGAGGTAAGGGACAGTAAAGAGCATGTACTTGAGGAGATATTGCGAGGTTTTGCTGGACTTACAGAGGGACCTGGATGTCGCAGCAGCTGTGCAGATACTAAATGAAGATTGGGGGGAATGGATAGAATAATACATGGCAGCGGAAGTGTCAGAACTCCGACCTGAAAATTGGCGGTGGTGAAGTATTGTAGTGACTGTTTGAGAATAATGGATGTCTTGTTCCTGTAACTCATCCTCAGGTGGAAAGGCTCCTGTGTAATTAAAACAATTAAATAAAATTCAGAAAAACAACATAAAGCTAAGTTCTATAAGAGGTAATATTTCATCCATAAAGGTCATTTTGTGATGCAATAATGAGATTAGACATTTTTAGATGAGTAATGCATGCAACATTGTTAGAAGCAGGGATGGATGGAGGTAACCGAGGTGTAGAATTACTTTTTTTTTTTTTTTTTTCAAAAAAAAAACTTTTGAAT
>PHNY01012356.1:18905-29848 GCA_003724115.2 Anethum foeniculum
GCGTTTAGGTGGCGCCCCTCAATTGTCTTATTCTATTTTTCTAATTTTCTCAATTTTTTGAATTAATAAATAGAGAAAATTTTAATTGCCTTATATTCTCCTAAACTTTCCTCTTAATTCAAATTATTTTCTTATTATATTATTCTAAAATTTCTCTACTATATCAATAAACTTTTCTCTTAACTTAAGTTATCAAATTACCATCTTATAATTATTCTGCTTAAATTTCTCTATTAATTCAATAAACTTTCCACTTAACTCAAATTATTATCTTATTATTCTTCTAAAATTTCTCTACTATATTATTATTTTTTCAAACTTTATTTTCAAGTAAAAAGTTAATTACTTTATTTTCTCTTAAACTTTCTCTTTAACTCCTTATTTTTTCTTAAACTTCTCCTTAACTCAAATTACCATGATATAATTTTCCTGAAATTTTTCTATCAGATTATTATTAGCTAAAATTTTATTTTCAAGTCAAAATTCTTATCTTAATACTCTCCTAAATTTCAAGTCCCTAAATATAGTTTAAAAGAAGATAAATAGTCTTATATATACATAAGTGTAAATCGTTTGGCATGAAAAGAAAAGAGCAAATTGTTAACTAAAATTTTCATTAGCGCTCGTATTTCAAACTTTATTTTACATGTTATGATAGTTTCGTCACTATTTGTTTTGTTAAACTTTTAATTGTATGTTATTATTTGACTAATTTTATGATTTTAGAATGCTTGATTGATTTTATGATTTTCGAATGCAGCCTTTTGCCCAGGAAAAACGGAGGATGTTGTGGATCAGTTAGTTTTAGAGGTTTGTTTTATTATTAAGGCTATTTAATTATAAATGCATTATTTGATATTTAAATTTAAGTAATTTATGTTTGTTACTTCCATTAGCACTTGTGTTTCAAACTTTATTTTGCATATAATGGTTGTTTTGTCACTATTTATTTTGTTAAGCCTTTAAGTGTATATTATTGTTTGATTAGTTTTATGATTTTAGAATGCCTGTGTTATTTTATGATTTTAGAAAACATCCTTTTGTCTGGGAAGAATGAGGATGATATGGATCAGTTAGTTTTAGAGTTGATTGTTTTTATGATTATAGAATGCAGCCTTTTGTCCATGAAGAATGGAGGATGTTATGAATCAGTAAGTTTTAGAGGTTCGTTTCATTTTTGATACTATTTACTTATAAAAAGTATTATTTAATATTTAAATTTAAGTAATTTATGTTTGTTATTTTATATTAAATATAATCAAAGGATATATTAGAATACTGCTGCGGCGGTAATATAATAATTTTTTTCAAAAATTATTATATTACCGCCGCGACGACTTATTGTACTAGTTGTAACAAAGAAATAAATTCAATAATACTAAGCGTTGTCTTTAAATAATTTTAAGTGGTGTCTCATATTTATATACAGGTACGCAAAATGCACTCGCAAAAGATATTTCTAAATGCTGGATTTTGAATTATAATATAAGTGATGTCGCCCTTAAGGCCTTATTTGGATATGAGGTTGAGAGAGCAGGGTTGAGTTGGGATGTGTTAGGCTAGGTTGGGTTGGGATGGGTTAGGTTAGGTTGAACCCCTACCTTATTTGGATGTAAGGGTTGGATAAAAAAAGGTTCAACCCTTACCATGGTTGGATGAAGGGTTTGGATATAAGGTCGACTAAGTAAAATTGAAACAAAAATATTTATTTATTTATTTAAAAAAATTAGCTTTTCAATTTAAAATTTTAGAAATTAAATTTAAGACATTTAAATAATTTAGAAAATTTTACAATATTTTTTAAAATCTCGGGCTCCGTTTGTTTGCCGGAAAATAATTTCACTTTAAAAAATATTTAAGAATTTTTTTCAGAAAAAAATTATCGAAAATATTTCCTGAGAAATAATTTTCTCGGAAATAATTTCCCAAAAAAAATTTCAAAAAATATCTGAGGAAAAAAATTCTCATCAATAATTTCCAAAACAATTTCCCAAGAAACAATTCTAGGGAATTTATTCAGACAAAAAATTTTCTCAGAAAAAAATTCTTGAAAATATTTCCCGAGAAAGAATTTTCTAGAAAAATATCTCAAGAAAAGAATTCTCAGCAATAATTTCCGAAAATTTTTCCCTAGGAAAAAATTCTCGGAAAATTTTCCCGACAGAAAATTTTCTCGGAAAAAAAATCTCAAAAATATTTCCCAAGAAAAAATTTTCTCGAAAAATATCTCGGGAAAACAATTCTCAGCAATAATTTCCGAAAATTTTTCCAGAGAAAAAAGTTTCTTGGAAATTTTTCCTGAAAAAAAATTTTTGGAAAAAAAAATTCTCGAAAATATTTCACGAGAAAAATTTTTCTAGGAAATAATTTTCCGAAAAATTTTTCACGAAAAATATCTTGGGAAAAAAATTCTCAGCAGTATTTTTCGAAAAAATTTCCCGAGAAACAAATTCTTGAAAAAATTTCTCAGCTATAATTCCCGAAATTTTTTTCCGAAAAATTTTCCCCACCTAAAATTTTCCCCGACAGAAAATATTCTCGGAAAAATTTTCCTCGAAAAAAATTTCTCCAGAAATATTTTTTCGGAAAAACGTTTTTCCGAAAAATCTTCTCAAAAATTTCTCCTGAAATTTTTTTTTCTTAGAAAACATTTTCTCAAAAAAATTCTGGGAAAATTATTTTCGTAATTTTTTCAGAGAAAAAAATTCTCGAAAAAAAATTTCAAAATTTTTTATAGAGAAAATAATTTCCCGAAAAATTTATTTTCTCGAAAAAATTATCGAGAAACATTTCTCCTAAAAAAATTTTATGAAAAAAAAATTGTTGAGAATTTTTCCCAAAAAAATTAAAAAAAAAAACGATATTGGGTAATATTTCAAAACACCCTGATTTGGGGTGTTGCGACACTTCCCCTTTTATATTTGAAATGAACTCTCCCTAACACCAAGCTAACCTCTAATAACCCAACCCTTCATTTTAATTTTTTTCCCAAACGGGGGTTGTTAGATTTCAACCCAACCCAACCGATCCCTCCCCAATTCCCCATCCAAACAAGCGTGGATAAGTACACTTGAATTCTCTTATAATTCATATTAGAATTTTATTAAAGTTTAAGAATTTATTCGTGTAAACATATACGTTTAGAAAGGCTCAGAAAAAAAAAAAGTTTAGTATATATTTCCTCTAACCATTACATATAGAAAGGATTATAAATAATAAATCTTTCATCATTTATCCTTTTAATTGGATATAATATTAAATTAGATCTGATTTATTTCCAATTTCCCGATTAATCTATGGACATCATCAATTAAGTTCAGTTAAATTCAATTCCCGCTTTTTACGCCACACGTAAGTAAGATTTAGTGTTGAAACCGGTATCTGGTACTGCAAAAATTGGAAACAATTTTTCAAAAATATGGAGTACATGTTTTCTCTAAAATAGCTTTTCAACCAAAAACGCTTTTCTGAATAACTATTTATAAAATTTACCAAATATATTTTTTTTACCATCTTTTCAGGGAAAAGGAGCTGTTGCTGAATACCAAACGAGGCCTAAATGTTCACAAGCAAAGACAGCAAGTATACAACGACCAAAAGAAGTCAAAAATATCCAACTTCGATTATAATCCTCAAATCATTTATGGGAGTATAATTTAATAACGAGCTTAATATATTTTCCTAAAATCTAATCATCCCATCCGTGACAATGGTGTCATGGCTAGGCCTGGGACACTGCTTAGACCTGTGCATAGTACATTTGTCCCAGCTCGCACAAAATTTAAGCTCTGATTTGATGTAAAGAACGAAAAATTTTAAAGTAAAAAACAAACATAAGGACTTTTTTCGCGGCAAAGCCATGAAATTCCCCACACCTAGTTTCGATTGTGGTTGCAGGAAAGCATCCAAAACACTGGATTGACAGCAATCCTCTCCTGTAATCCTTCCAAGATTACTACATAATACATATTGCTATGTACCAGTGACCTCCCTGTCCATTTTCATTCTCTTTGCACTTTGCACCTCAGGCATGCCATTGACTCTCTGCTGTGCGGACATGTCATGCTGATATGCACAGTTAGCTCCATTCCTGCATCCCCTTGGACTGTTAAAATACATGCATGGCTTCATAATTCTTGGTCTATATTCCCTCAACATTACATCATTTGTTGGTCCCTGGCTTGGTCTAATCTGGAGATGGTTATTAAATTGTGGCACCGGCTCCTGTCTTTCTCCTCCATGTTGCTGAATCAGGCTCTTATAATAGTTGATATCCTTGGCTACCGGAACTCGAGGTGGAGGAAGCTGTGGAGGAGGCATTGCAACAACCTCGGGTGTATGCGGACCTAAATTAGGAATAGGTCCTGGCATACCGGTGGGAGGGTAGAATGGTCTGCTTGGGATAGTTGCTAATGAAGACAGGACAGGGTCTGTTCTGTTGGTGTGAACAAGTGGTGGCTCCGGTAAAATACTGCCTTGTGACATAGGCTTCTGCAAGTTTTGTGTGCTGGTGCTTGTTCCAGGGTTTGACCCCAACTTCTCCATCAAATTTGGGTCCTTTAATATTGTAAGGAGTAGATCAGGATCAATAGCAGTCACTTGACCACTATTCGCCATCACTGCATTCAAAGCATTATATGCAGCTGTAATCATACGAGGTTCAACACCTAGGGCGGCTGCAGCTGGTGGAATGAAATTAGGAGGTGGGTTGATGGTACTTGTGGTATTGGACTGAGAGTGAAGAATTTGAGGAGCATGTTGCTGGGGATGTGAATTCATAGGAACAGTGTTTGGTGGCGCATTATCATAAAATGTATCGACTCCAGTATCATCATCTTCAATCGGTGTGATAGGAATCAGAGGAGGTTGCTGCTGATCAGGGTCATACGAACTATCAACACCACTCAGCAAAGAAGGGCTGCAACAATATAAAAGAATTTGAGTCACTGACAAGTATAAAACCTGTAAACAAAAATAATCTAAAAACGAGTTATAAATGCATTGTACTTTGGGGGTATAGAAGATGGTCGAGGATATACTGCTTCAAGGACTCTCATCTCTCTTTCATTTTGGCGGTCTACTTCCTTGCTTTCATCACCATCAACCACTTGCCAGTTGGGATCATATGCAAACTAGAAAACAACAATTTAACAAAAATATTCTGTAAGATGGATAGTTATGAAATTGTGGTATTAATATTTAGCATTAACCCACTGTACGACACTGCAAGAGACAAAAGTCCACAATGAACATATATATCTAAGGATTTTACAACGTAACATATTCCCTTCATTGTAATAAATAGTCTACACCGCTTGGAATTTGAACAAGTAGTACATATTAAGAAATCCTCTTTACTTGACCAACAGAATGGGACCAAATGTTTATTTTTTACTTTTTAACTAATTTACCCGAACTCGGGTACATGCATCGGACACGGGTGCGGATCCAAGTGTCAGACTCTTAGATTTTAAAAAATTAGAATTCGTGGATATGAATCCGAAATTGGACACGGTGCGTGGATTCGGAATATAACCTTCACATACGTTAAATTATACCTACTTCTTATACTTTACATTTCTAAATTAGTGTCATACTGTCCTCTAACAAATAATGAAAACACATACATAGTTGTTTATGTTATATTTATAGCATAATCAAAAGGATAACATGAATATAGTAATCTATTGACATTCCTATCCAGAATTAAGTTGTTGTGAGGCCTTACAAATCATTTTGAACTAGATTTCTTGAAGTCAAAGTGTCTGGTTTCCATATAAAGGATCCGACTCAAATCCCATACCCACACCCATGTCATGTCCGCTCGACACGGGTATGAGGGCAAAACTGAAGAGTCTGGGTAACGTAGCTTTTTAAAATTGCATAAAGGTATATTTTTTACAACTTTACCTGTAAATAAATATAATACTCCCTCCGTTTCAAAATAGATGTCCACTTTCAAAAAATCACATATATTAAGAAATGTGAATGTTGATGAAAAAAGTTATATTAATTGAGTATAATATGTGGCATATAGTTGATCTTGGAAATATAAATTAGAGATATGTGAACTAGAGTCGATTTTGGAAATATAAACTTCCATTGATAGTTGAAGTGGACAACTAATTTGAAACAAATTTTTTTCCCTAAAGTGGACATGTATTTTGAAACGGAGGGAGTAGTAGTAATAGTAATGTTCTCCAACCAGAGGAAATGTGAATATAGCGTAGGTTTATATGAAATTGAATAATGATCATTACTATCTAGCATTGCAGATACATAACTAAACGTCATGACTTGATATATTTCAATTCAATTTGTATCTATAATACAATCAAAAATTTATTCACTATTACATTCCTCATAAGAGAGACAAGCATCATCACAACAATAAAAACTTCTAGTCCATTCTTCAAGCCGAATTTCAAAGATACGAAAATATGTAACACAGAAAACATCAATAACTCTTCCATGAAGCCAACAAAATAACTAAATATTCCAAAAACTGTGGAGGCAAAGTCTTACACGTGACTACTATATATCAAGAAAAGCAACAATTAACCTAACCATAAACCTCATCTTGCCAGGCAAGTGTAAGACCCGGAAAGAAGTATGCAGTTTGTAACATCTCCCTTTTCTCCGAAATACGTTGCACTAAATAATTATTGCTTTTAAAAAGAATTTGCAATTCCTAGCCAAATTTAAATCGCAGCAGCATTTCACAAGGGACAAACCATTCGACATGAAACTTACCTTGGGCGGACATTGCCATTGAATAACAGAAATTTCGGACAATTTATTATGCAAAACGTTTGCTGGATGACTTTCTTCAAAACCAGGTGGCAGATTGTCATCATGCCCTGCTCCTGTAGTATATGGCAGCCATGATGCTTTTGCTTGAAGATGATCTTGACCACCCAATCCAATCAATGATGGCGATTCTTCTGATAAAAACAGCTTCACCTGTTAAATGGAAACAATTTGACAATCAAATGATAACCATATTTTAGGTAAAAAAATCGTAATATGTATAGATATCAGATTGCTAACTATGGTTAACCACTAGTTACGTTATGATCACAAATCTTCTCAAGCAAAAAGATAATAAATTCATGATGATAGAGAATTTGCATGTACTAAATAATTAACAATAATATATCCATTTTGGATAAGTTAATCTATAATGTAATTTATTACTCAAAGAAACATGTTTTAAGAAACAAGCTTGTTACCCCTGCAATGCACAATTTTTTCATATTTTTATTAAAAATCAAAGTAGATAATCATTAGATAGCGGTTATCAATTAGGATAGTTTGCTTTTATACAAGATTTTGTTGTTCATTAAGTTATAGGATATGGTTATAATCTTTATTATTAATTAGAGTTGAATTATATGACTTGATGATTATTTTGGAATAAATCTGTGCATTTATTAGTGTATTGCCAATTCTCTGCAAAAAAAATAGGTCATTATCCCCTTGTTTTAACCCTTTTTTTTGCTAGTTAAACACACTCACCCACCTGCCTTGTCTTTGAACCACGTCTTTAAACCACTGACATCCCATTAAGGAAGCCAGAGAGATACCGCTACACGAATAGGTGTTGGGTTGTTTAACCCCTTCCCTCTTGTCTGGCCCCGGTTTTGAACATTAGTATAAGGATATCTAGACATGCAGCTGAACATAACATACTCTAAGTTCATATAGCTTACCACTGATTTTTCTACGTTTTGGTGATTATAGTGATCCTTGTACTTGATGTGAAAGATTTAATAATTTATAGCATAGGATATAGCAAGAAATCTGTACACTAATTAAACGAAACTTTAAACCCCTGCAACGCAGATACTGTCCAAGTTTATATAACTCATGCAACTCTATCCAAGTATAGTAAAGTGAGTTGAACACTGGGAAGCACAACAGATTCTTAGCTTAATGTTAGAAATCAAATAAACTTCTAACAGTAGATTCTTAGCTTAATGTTTAGCAATCAAATAAACTACTAAACTCTTAAAAACTAATGCATTCAGTGACCTGCTTATGTCTTTCCTTTGTGATACATCTTTTTATGCTTATCAAGTGCTATTACAGGAGCTGGGGCTCAAAGTGAGGAAAGGCGCACTACTACACCTCACTTTACCCAACACAAAGCGACTTCAAAGAGGCGCGTGCCTCACAAAATCATAAAAGTAAGTGGTAAAATTGAAGTATAGAACTATAAGTTCACTGGGCTATTTTTCTCATTCGACTTGGATTTGAACAATAAATAATTGTTAATATGTTTGTACCAATATCAACTAAACATATATTTAACATCTAAAGTTTATAATTATTTCAAAACTTTTTCTATAACTCCTGTGCCTAATTCCGAGGCATGCGCCTCACCGTAGCACAGCTGAGGCCCAACTTCAAAGGGTGTCTTACATCCCGATGCACCTTCTGCTTCAAATAACACCGCTTGATGCACCTTTCGCCTTAAAAAAAGAACTGTAAAATAAAAGTGTGCTTATCTCACGGAGTCATGTTGTATATTTATGTACTTCAAAAACCTATGAGCCTGCAATAGAACTTTACATGTTTCTCTTCTACAATTATACCCAGAAAGCCTTTCACTCAACTACTCAACTCTCTTGCCAGGAGAATAATCTTAATTCCTATAAAGTACAAATTAACCAATTCATATAACCTGCAAACTCCAAAAAAACATCAGATTCTGGATGCAGTGTATCACTAGTGCTTTTTTATGTTCAATTAATTAGAGTTTTAAGAAACCTTTGTATATAACTTGATCTTTCTATATTTTTGGAGCGAGAAGTTCGGTATTCAGTTAATATGGTGGTCAAACACAATAACTTGTTATTCTATTCTCTTATGCTACAACCTGCATACCACACCTCCAAGCACATTTTAAAGGGCCTTGTGAGGGTCCTATTTTGAGGAAGCTACTGATCTTTTCAAGGATGTCTCAAGTACATTTGTCATGAACATTAAACTAACATATACAGTTCTCCTCCATCGACTACGCTACCTAGGCCATGTACAGAGCAATTGGGAGAGAAATTCTTACTGATATACTATAGGATGCAGAAAGAATATTATGAAATCTTGTTTTCACAAAATTTGTTATTTCAACTTGCAATTTCTGAACATTTGCAACTTCTGTTTCTGTTTTTAAAATTGCTGTAAGTCGTGAGAAATAGATACTCAGGCAGGCATGCCTCCAGTAAGACCCAAACTTATGCTACGATGCTAGGACATTGTGTATTTTGTCGTAGTGCTGGCTCATTGCCTTTATTGTTAGACCTGATACCTCGCCTTTCTTGTTGCCAATGACAGCCAATTACTAGTTTAGATCCTATTGATCTTATTTCATCAAGTTACTAGAAAATGTGTTTAAAACTTTTTTGTTCAGGAAAATGTTCAAAAATGCATCCCTAACCGAGGGTTCTATCAGTGTATATAATGTAACTACAGTCATGAACTGGTTTTTCTGTTGCACATTAGTTCCTTGTGTATAGTGACTTATGCAGCTACAGCATTTCTCTTTTGACATGAAAATATGCATAATATAGTCCTTTCTGAGATATCTTTTTTCACTTTTAAGTGTACAAGTTTCCTAATATTCCAGCAAGGTTTTTCTTTTGCTGCCAAGTATATTCTAGCAAGACTAATTATCCCATAGTTTAACACCGATGTTCTTTATCCACAACTTATTATTTTGATTCCCATCAACTTTGACAAGATAAATGCAATATTTTATTCCTTGCAGTGGAATGAGAATTAGAATCGTACATTTTTACTTAATATTCTAACGTGGGCATTTGAATTGCTCATAGGAATGAGAATGAGAAAACAGAATCGAGGATGTGAGAAAGGGAAACTAGGAATGACTTGGATTCCGATGGGGTACGTGAGGAATCACCATTAAAGGTTCCGTTCCAACAACATAAACCCTTAAGCCACACAGAACATTTCAATCCTCATCAACCTGAATATAATCCGTCAAACGCAGGCCTCACTATGCATTCCTTCCATCGTTATTTTTATGCAATTCCAGTCTAAATAAAAACCCTTAAATCCAACGAAAAAATGAAGCACTACTAATTCAATCAAATGAAGTTGCATAAGAATAAGAAAACTTAATAATTAAAAAAACAATAATAACACAAAAAAATGTGATATTCATAAGTTAACTAAAAAACAAGTTAATTTTTGATGAATCGTGAGTTACCTGACAAAGATTAACATCGGAAGCCCAAGAAACCCTTTTTGATTTCTGCAATCCCCGCATAATTAACACATACAATTAAACTAATATGTTTATCCTTGGATTTATCATTCGAGGTTGTAATAATTTAACAACAACAAACCCTAATTTTAATTGGAAGATAATTAATAAGAGATTTAAAGAATTGTTCAATATATAAAAAGGGGTTTTGTATGTATTATTAGTACGAGACAATAGATGAGAGGGGGCCAAAGCCAAACAGGTCCTTAGAAGAAGCCCTAGATCCTCTTGCTCTTGCTGCTGCTGCCTGCCTTTTTCTTTCTTCTGCCTTCCGCCGTTTGGCCCCCTTTATTTCTCTTTTTATTTTTCTTTTTATTATTCCTTTTTTCCTTTTTCTTTGTCCTGGAAATTGTATTTTTAATTATCACTTTATCTCTCTACGTGGTTCTCACTGGTGATGCGCTGTAGGTGGGAGGTGCCAACACGCACCTTTTTTTTCCTCCGTGACTGACGCAGTTCGAAATCCTCAATTTTCTCTCGTGTCACCTAATATGTCTCATCTTTTTTCACTGATCCGTTATTTAATTTATACTAGCACGGACTTTGTTTATATTGTATAATCTTTTAAATTTAATTTAAATTTAAAAAATTATATCATTAATTTAAATTGAATTGATTTTATGTTTTAGTTAAAAAGGGTAATTGGTTGGTAATT
>PHNY01012359.1:534-14229 GCA_003724115.2 Anethum foeniculum
CTTGACGAGTAATACTTTCTGAGATCTCTGTGACTGCTGAACTGCTATTTACTTATTACATTCTTATTTAAGCTGAGTTAAATCCTCGAACTAAACAAATAAGCTATGACATATGCCTTTCAGTTTTTGAGATGAAGTATATGGGTTTGGATATTAGAGAGTGTTTGGAGTGTATACTTCTTGAAAATGCCCAGCAATTATTTAGCTCTTAGCTTGTGTAAAAAATGGTGTGAAATAGGTGGGTATTTATAGGAGAAAGTGGGTGGAATGAATGGTGGAGATTAGATTAAAATGAATGGTGAATGATTGATATCACATGGATTGATGACATGGATATGCAAGTTGTGTTTCTTGGCTCCTAGCACATGACATCATATATCTCATTCTTATGTGATAATATATTTGTATTTTCACTAATCATTAATTAATTACTTAATTAAGTAATTAACACCATTAAATATGATTAATTAGTTAAACCTTTAATAAATACAACCAAAAATATGATAATTACCTACATATCATAAAGTGAAGATCTGCCAATTTTGGTTGAAAAAAGTCAAAGGTAGCTTGGTCAAACGCTCAGTCAAAGTCTTGGTCAACACCCCTAAAAATCACGCCTGGACGAAAGTTCTCGAAAACTTACAAAACTTTAATTATGCATAGAAAATATTATTTAAGTGTCAAATCTCAAGTTTCAAGATTTTCTAGCAAGTGGAAGTATTTCATTTGGATTTAATACGATTAAATCAGGGTTTGGTTTCAAATAAAATATGAATATTCTTTTGTAAAAACATACGGAGCTTTTGGCTAATGTTTTGGATAGAATAAATACTTAGAATATATTTCCTAAAATATAAAATATTTTGAGAGCATAAGAAATAATTTTTAAGTATTTAAAAGTATTTTCTCTGATAAATAATATATTTGAGAGATAAGAGAAAAATACTTTGAAAAATATAAGGTGAGGGAAAAAATGAAATATTAATATTCCCTTTTCAAATATTAATATTCAAAAGTGTAAAAATCTTTTCGTTGAGGAATAAATATTTATGATACAAAAGATTTGTATTTTATCCCTTAAAAACATTTTGTTTTAAAACGAATTTAGCACGAGCCTTCTAAAGAATATCCAAACTCTGATAGTCCTTTTTCAACCTTGTTGCCTTATTAATGTTGCAATAGAGGCTTAAGAAAGATTATATTACGATATTTCTTTTTCGATCTCATTACTTTGAAATTTAGAGAATATTCCTTAAAAAATATATTTTGATTTTTCTGCAAATGGAATATCTCTTTTATTTATATCTAAAATATAAATGTATTTTGAGAACATTTTAGAAAATATTTTGCTAGAGTTGACTTTCCACTTTTGATTATATCAATTAAATACATGCCTAGTGGAGAGGATCTACATGTTTTAAATTTTATGTTTAATTATACAAATACCAAAATAAATAATAAATCGAAGATGTCCTTTCAAAACCAAACTTTCTTTGGGTTACTTAAGATGTATATGTATCAGGTTTTAGCGATTATTTTTAGGATTGAGAATAGATAAGGCTGTGAAAATCTGTTGTTATTGTAATTTAATTGATTGTATATCACCAACTCCACTGGCAGGCTTCTTGTATCTTTCTCTGGGGATTATCATTCATATGATGATGTTTCCTATTCATCATTGAATTATAAAGATATCATTGCAATGTAGATTTGTTGTTAGTGGATGGTTACTCGTAGCAGTTATATCCATTCTCTGTGCAGTTTTTCTGATCCTTGAAAAGTAAGTTACCAATATGATTTTAAATATACACTTAGATTACCCAGCTAGCGGTCTATTTTTTAATATTCACCATACTCTTTGTTTTAATTAATTTTCCCTTTTATGTTTTAATTTTTAGTGGGCGACCAAGACTCGCAAGTCTTACACGCTAGAGGAGCTCGTATCAACTTCATTCAAGACAAAATATGTAATATGAAAATTTCCTTGTCTTGCTACTAGATGATTGAACTTGTACGATGGTTTGACAATGTGTTAGAAGTGTTTTGGTTTATGTTTGCCTTGTCGGTTAAATGTAAACTTGGATTGTAGATATTTTGAGTCTTGATGTAGATGTTTTGCTTGTTGGTTGGATGTTGAATTGGAGAAGTAGATAGTTTGTTGGTTGTATGAAAATTGGTTGTTGATTTTTGTTATTAGGTATGGTAGCAGATTTTTTGATTCATGCAAAAACAGGGATGCGCAGTTTAATTCCAGTAAAAACAAACATCACATTGTATATACAAATTGATGTTAAAACCATAAATTAACAACATTTACCGATAGAAATCTGATGTCTAAAAACTACAAAGACATCAGTCAACAACGAGTAAACCAATGTTAGAAAGAACATTCAACTTCAAACAAAATGTTAAAAACCGATGTTAAAGTAAAACTTTAACATCGGTTACAATATACAACCGATGTTAAACTTCATATTTAACAATTTTTATATATAAACAACCAATGTCTAAGCTAACATTTGACATCACAACCTTCCAGAACCGATATTAATTATTAAAATAGACATCGATTTTTTTTTTATATAAAGAATCGATGTTAAATCCTCCTAATAGCTTGTGTGCTATTGTTTTAAGTAGGCCCAATCATCCCAATATAGCAATACTGAACTTGACATTACTCAATTACGCTACAAAAATTTGATTAAGACATCAGAAATCTTCCCAAACCGTTGTGTAAGTCTGCTTTAGACATCGGGTAAAAACCGATGTCTATATCAAATTACCTTTAACATCAGTCACGAAGACATTACTCTTTTTTTACATAGACATCGGTTTTTACCCGATGTCTAAGGGCATATTTCTAGTAGTGTGGTATTGGAAAATTCTGCAAGTGATCATTTATGTTAGGAGGGTGATAAAGATACGATTACTAATTTACCATAATGACGAGGTACATGGTCCTTCCTATAACACCAAATGTTGGCCCATTTAGTCCACCCAAAGGGGCTGCAGAGAGGAGACACAGATACAGCAGCACATACTCATAAATAGGCCGTTTATTAAGAACAAATAATACTGGCTCTATAAGCGTGCTAATCAGCTCTTCATTAAAGGAAAAATCAAATTATCTCTAACGGTGAATGCTCTTAGTCACACAATATCAAACTGAGTCGAGCAATTACACACTCCAAATTATATATTTTAGCCAGTATAAAATTGCATACGTCATGACAAAACACACAAATATCAAGTATTACAACTTCAACTAAACATCTTGACCAACACATTACACATACAAGCAAAATCTTGCGCATAAGAAACTATCCATACATATAATCTTCTACCAAACCAACCCAAGGTTCTCGAATCAAGTAGATATGCCCATGCAAAATTCTGATAATCATATTGTCATATAAAATCATAAGTACAATCAAAGAGCTACAAGAGGGAGATTACATGTATAAGAAATGTTGCCTATGAATAAAATGAAAACAACATGACTTCTTTTTGCGCAGGGATCAATTCTTAGGAGGCAACGGAGGCCATGGCCCTCCTTAGGTTTGTCCTAATATTAACTTATATATATGTAGTATATTTTTAAATAATTTTTTTTATTTTTAATTATATATTGATACAATTAAATTACAACGGTCCTACTTCTTGTAGCATGCCTCATTGTCCAACATCCACAACTTAATCTTACAACTGTGTTCATAGTTGTTATAGATAATAACAACAACATAATCATTAAATTCAGTGATGAGAGCATCAGCTCCCATATCTATGATGTCCGTCATAGTCATACCAAAAGTCATAACTGGTAACTTAATAGCACAACTAAACACCTCCTTATTCAAATCGAAAGTCATCATACCACGGCGACTTCCAACAGAACACAAAAAACCATTCACACGAAATTCAAAATCATTGTTCAAACAAGGAATATCAATAGGCTTAACCTCAAGCATTAGCCAAATATTCATATTGGCAGAATAAACCTTAGAATAGAAAAAAGGCGATACAACCCTAACAATCTTAAAATCATTACTTATTTCATCAAAACCGAATCCTAAAGAAGCTCGAAACATTCCACAATCATCTAACACATGTGAAGGAATGATTTTAGATTGTTTAGTAGCAGGATTCCAAAAGTATATATTATCAGACGGGGACCGAATACAAACAATACAACAGTCAGACCAACAAGTAAACAATCAGACATAGATAAAGACTGATTTTCAGAAATTGATAACCCAAATTCAGTTAAGATTTGGCGGGAAGCATCATTACTGAGTGAAACAGAGGGATTAGATACATCACCTGAGTTTCTTCGGCTTCAGAAAAGGGGAAACTGAGAGGAGCAATAATTTGATGAGAATGGAGATAGATTAGAGAAATTGAAGTGTCAGATTCATCTTGGTTGTGCACAATAATTGACTGCAGCGGGAACTATTTTATCTTGCGAAGCTTTACCCTTGTGTTCATAGTCTGGTATATTGTGGGAACTATTTGCCCAGGTAAATGACTGCAACGGGCGGCAAGAAAAGTCAGTTTCAAATTCAACAATATGCTTTCCGAGTTACTTAGCATAAAGTTCATCTCTGGCAAGTCCAAGTTGCCTACAAATAGCACGTCGGTCGTCTCTAATATAGTAGTTATTTAAGGTTTGATCAGTGGTTGAAGAAAACTTTTTGACACTTTCAGTTTAGTGAAGTCCATTGTATCTCGTCCACCAAGAGCTGCCAAGGAGGACTCAATATTTAGACATGGAGTTTGGCTGCTGCTTCATGTAATTATCATAACATGATATTGTTTCGAGCTTTTTTGCTTCTCTTCATTCTGTTCCTAATCTTAGATTCTTATTGCATCGGAATGTAAATGTCCTACCATTACATTATGCTGGAAGCCATTAGACCACCTGTTGCATCTCTTGTTGGTTGGCATGGAATGATTAAGTTCAAACATAAACTAAACCGACTGGGACAGGGTTACTGTAAGCAACTACAGACTCCATACTATCTATGCACACCACTATACACGAGTATATATATAATTGCACAGGACATAAACAAACACACTAGTATTACATTTCCAAATAAGCATTTCACAACCAATATAATGCAAAATCTTTTACACGAAAAACTATGCAAATATATCTCCGGTTCCCAAACAAACCTAAAATTCTTGATCCAAATTAAAATTCCATGCAATATTTAAAATTTGATGATCACATTGTCAAGTGGATCGAAATAAGTATTAAAGAGCTTTAAGAGGGAGAGACTAGAGCTAAGGAAATGCAAGAATTGTGAACATCAACGGGTATTATTCTTGGGAGGCGTTTTAAGGAGGCATTAATGGTCAAGAAGGCTGGAGCAGGGAAATAATTTAAGAACCCCATAGGTTTACCCATTCCCTTCCCAATCAATTTTACACTTAACCAAACACCTACAAATAGAAAGTTTCAATTCCCATTTTTCGGACCAAAATAACCTTAACCAAATGACCCTATAATTGAATACCTTGAGGGAGAAAGTTGTATCAAATGATATAAAAGTAACATACAATCCTGTAAATTGCAACCTTCGCCAGAACAGCCCAAAGCATGCAGCTAACCAGCAAGAATTAGGTACGAGTATAATATAACTCATTGCCATGTATCATGAATACGATAGACATAGACCAGTACCTTTGAGAAGGTGACATATTCTAGGAAAGCATCAAGAAATATCCCCAACAAGCAATTTTCAGAATTCATATCTGGTTTAGCTAGCACTACACAACGAGATATGCTCATACATACTAACAACAGTAAGGACACTGCCATTAGAGGTTCAAAATTAAACAAAAAGGTCAATCAACTCCAGTAACAACTACTTATGAATCTTTTTTTTCGATGTCTTACTCCATAAGTTTGAACTTTGAGGGAACAAGAAAACCTTGACCAACTGAAAGAAGAATTGCCAAGTCTAAGCCAAACATGCTAACCACTGTGTAGTTTCTTGCAAATCCTCTAAATTAAGAACTTACCACAAGTAGAAAATATAAGCTTATAATGGTTGACAGAGCCAACCCTGCCATATCGATCAGGGTATAACAATTTTTCACTATAATATCTATGACACAGAGATAGTAATACTTTCGGTTGCATAATCGTCCAGAACACACAAAATGATCAACTGGAATATATAATCAAGTATTAAAATATCAAACCCCACCCCGCCCCCAAACTGAATTTTTCTATCTTAGAAAGGTGATGAAAACTTAATAACTAACTTGCCAGTATAACGATGTACATGACCCTTCCACTAACTTTTAGTGTCAGCCTACGCAACATCAATATTAACAGCCGTGCAGTAGGCTGTTACTAAGAACATAATATAGTAGCGCTTATTTTGTGTGATAATTAGCTCTTTACATACGATGCTAGCGCCTAAAGCATTTAGGGTTATTAAGATTATACTAGAAGATCTTGCCATGTATTTAGAAAGACAGAGGCGAACTGAACTCTAAAGACAAATTTAACAAGTTCCTTAGTATTGATTTCTAACTGAACATAAATTTTATCTTACATAGTCTACATGTATCTGATCCAGTTTGTTCTTCATAACCTTCAAATAAGGACTTCTTTGAGTTCTATCCTCAAACGCAACATGTGGTTTTTAGTAGAGAGGGAAAACAAATTTTCAAAAGCCATAACCACACAACAAACACCACAATACTGATTAAACTTACCTACCCCGGCATATAAACAGATATAACATGATGATATTCCAGATATAATGTTAATTTACCCTATATAAAGATCTTTATTAATTCTTTTCTCCCATGTTTACTTAGTACTTCCAGAAAGCACTTGCAGCCAGAAAGCACAGTCTGAAGAAAATGAAAACGTTTTGGCAAATTCCACGAGCAAGTGTTGTAAACTTGTAACAACCCCCTATCCAAAAATTAGATTTCGGATAGAAAATTGGTAAAGATCTCTGATCTCAATATCTTATTTACCAGATATCACACTACATGGCCCTTCCACTAGCACCATATGGTGAAGCCTGCGGAATTCCGGGCTATCAGACTACAAGATAACAACCCATAATAACAAACATGCAGTAGGTCCTGGCTCTGTCTCAACTGTGGTAATCAGCTTATAACGTAAAATACTAATGAAAGTGTGTAGCGAGTAATTATAAAACTTATATATGGGGACTGAGCCAGATTTTGATATGATTTTCCAGGTTTACTGTAGCCTAGATTTCACATGCTAAGAGTACATTCTAGCATCATAGTTGGTTCAGGTGCTGACACCAAGTACAAATAAAACAATTTGAAGGGATATACTTAAAATATGCATAACCAAGTTGATATCATCAAGTGATATTTCTAAAAAAATGCATAATCAAGTCGATATCATCTTCCACATCATCTTCACTATCTTCTTCACTATCATCTTCATTTTCATCATCTTCCCCATCATCTTCACTGTCATCTTCTTGAGCATTCCAGTTGGCTTGTGTGAACCCATTGATTTTAAAAAGGCTCTTCGTATACCTGAAAATTTGACCACAATAATATGCATTCATAAAATTTCTGGCCTTCTCATTTTCATAAATACACAAGTCGGACTCTTTATTGTTAGAGTTATACAAATACCAGACATCATTATTTAGTAGTAACAAGTCATCATCCCTGAAGTACCCATGAACAAACTACACAGACTGATCTATAAAAATATTGAGCCTTAAAGTCCATGATGCATGAACTCTGCCATCACTAAGGCATGCCACATCATCCAATGACCACAAGTTAATCTTGCGATCATAATCACTCCTTGTACATATAATAGCAGCAATAGAACCATTGTATTCGGTGATACGAGCATGAGGATCAAAAGCATCAAATTCAGTGATACTCTTATCAAATGTTGGAGCGGGGAACTTAATAACACAATTAAACACCTCTGCGTTCAAATCAAAAGCAATCATACTATACCTTCCAGCAGTACACAAAAATCCATTAAAACAAACATCAAAAGTATCTCCTATAGGAAAATCAACCGGATTAGGTTGAACATTACGCCAAGCATTTGTACTAGCAGAATAAGCCTCAGCAGCAAAAGACGGGGAAACAACCCTAACAACCTTAAAATCATTACCAATTGGATCAAAACCAAAACCTAAAACCACGCTCTTTCTACCTTGATTGCGTAAATTATGCAGGGGAATACGTTTGGAGAGTTTAATAGCAGGATTCCAAAGGTATATACAAGATACATTATCTGAAGTACAGCAAACACAAACAATTCCAGAATCCGAACCAACAAGAATATGAGTAGTCATATAAGGAAACTCATCTGGAGAGAATGGAAAGCCGAGATGAGCAATAATTCGACGAGAAGAGACATCGAATAGTGAAATTGAGGTATTGGATTCATCCTCGGGGTCGTAGCTATGGCCGATATGAACTTGATCATCAGATGCTGTTGCTGCTGCTATTGCGAGTTGTGATTTGACGAAATTAGGGCTTGAAATTAGGGTGAGCCAGGATTTACAAACTGATTTGAAATGAAGTAATGAATCAACGAGAACGTGAAGTAGAATTTTATATATAATATCGTCGGTGACATAATCAGGGATACTTAATTTCAGCTCTTTCCAAGGCGCTACATCACTCATTTTCGACCTAGGCTTTTTGCACAGCTTCTAAAAGCCCCACAAGTTTCCTCACTAGTATGAATACTCCCTCCATCCCACCAGGTTCTTTACGCTGGGGGATGGAGGGTTTGGTACGCATTTTAAGGCTTATAAAAAATATAGTTCAATAAATTTTTTTGGAAATTTTTTTCTTTTGTATAAAAATATAATAGTTTAACTTCTATTCAGAAAAAGAAAATTTTAAAAATAAATTGTGGAACTATATTTTATAATAGCCTTAAAATGCGTGTCGAGTGCACGGTTCCCAACGTAAAGAATCTGATGGGACAGAAGGAGTAATAGTTTTCTTTTGTTGGTTTGTTTTTTCTTGCTTTTGTTTTCAAAGTTGAATATTTAGATTATTGTTTTTCCAATCAATATATTCTTAATGAGCGCAATTCATAATATGGCTGATTTACATAGAAAAGGGTAAGAAAGTAATTAACTAATTGAAAAATAATCGATGGGTTAAAAAATAACCGACTAATACCCAAAGCCCAACCCATTTTTTGATTTTTACCCACTAATTAGTGCTAAATAAGGAAATTATAGAGCACTGATTATGCAAACTCATAAAATAAACGAGATAATGTATCTTTCTAAATCACGCCTTCCTGTTTTACATAAAATTTGTACGTTCAAACCTTGCTATTGTTTTTTCAATAACCTAATATATTCAGTCGGTAGTTTCATTTTTGTAAATGGAGGTTAAGATTGATAATCATGGAATTTAGAGATCCATTTATCGCCTCCGATGAACTCTAAAGATTCATGTCATGTTCGATTATTGGGTCGAAAACGAGGTACGGTTGATCCTCAAACATCATCATCATCTGGTGTGTCTCGGATCTTATATTGGTCCTTTTTTGATTTTGTTTATGAATACCTGAATTTTATACTTAAAGATATATACATTGTCATCAATTGTTAATACATGTTTTGTGGATACATGCTTATATATGTGTAATTGATTCGCTGTGTATATGTATATTTTTTGAAGTGTTTGAATTTTGTGTTTAGTATTTGGTTCTTATCATATTCTTACCTGGTGACACTGATTACTAACACCAAAACTTGATCTAATAAGATTTATCACGTGTAATTCAGGTACATATTTAAATATGGTTTCTTTACATACGTTTTAAATTTGCAATTGTGGTACCAGTTTACGTCTATTTTTTACAGAAAATTTGCAATTGTGTTACTTTCTTTGTCTAAATATGTACAAGTTGAACATGGATTTTAAGATAGTAAATTTGAGTATTTTATAGTATTTTTTTTCTCGGTGATTATATTATTGTTAGTTATATTATTTCATTTTAAATTTTTAGTAATTGATTTATTGAATTGTTTGATATGTTAATCTCTTCTTTTTTGTGATCATAACATAAGTTTCATGTTTGATGATAATACAACTCTTGATAGAAGTTAGTTTTAGGCATCAGTTAATACTTCATGTCATGCTATGTAAAGTTTGTGACTATGATATAATGGCTATAGCTAGCATGATTTTCCAAGTAATGATAATATGTACTCTATGAACCTATGCTTAAATTGTCCTTTTGAGATAAAGTTGAGTAATCTCATATAATAAAGTGATACCTTCCTTCCAAAGCATGATTTTCTATGTTGGATTCTAAGTATTCCATATTACTCAAATACAACTGTTGTATCACAGTTGTAAAGCATCATGGACATGGGAATGCTTTCTTGCGTAACAGGATTGGTGAATATGCATTAGGAAAAGATGGACATAATGTTCAGAACTCTGAAAGCATTAACGTGCATTGTGATAAGGTTTTGAATGGTAATAGTTTATTATATGTTCTGTGAAATAGTTTGTCGTGATGTATTTAGTAACCAAACTGATAATTGGAGGTATGCGAACCTAATATGTAAGAATAATAATTTGAGAAGTTTCATGGCTAAATTGTTCTTTATGTCCTTAATCTCTCATAAAGTACTATTTTATTACTGATTTTTGAATGGACTAGGTGCGTTTTGATGGCCGCAAAGGTTGGGTGCATACAGAGTGTGACAACTTCCAAAAGTCGTCTGAAGGTGCAATTAGGTTGAATTCTTATAATATATTTTGCTTAATCTATGTGTTGAAAAAAGTACATGCATTAATTACTAGCATTTAGTTATGTTTCTAATGTTGTTTCTTTCTGATTTAGGACAGGGGAACCACAGATTACTACTGTCCTCAATACAAAGCGAAATATAAATTAAGCTATTAGATTCAAAAAAATTTAAACTAAAAACCAGGTAAATTTCATTTATATATACCTTAAGCACATTTATATGCATGCTCTTATACATGACACGCAGCTGTTGAATGATATGTCATAATTGTTATCCTATTTGAACAGAAAAATCTGCACAATAAAATCGTGTATGCAGATTACTACAGTGCCTACAAATGGCATCTTTATAATGCTCCACAGCTAGGTAATTCATACTTTACGCATGTCTGTGAACTCGCTTTGCACAATAAAATCAATACATAATCCTGATAGAGTACACCAAAATTCTTAATTTTCTATGGTTATTGATAGGGTTCGATGTGACTGCTACATTTGTAATATATTTTAGTGTAATGCTCTGCTGACACATGCTATACGTTGTGGTTTTAATTTTATATTACTTTTGTACGTTAGTTCACTTTATTTTTGGTTTGAGGGTGTTGACCAAATGTTATGAGATGTTATATGCAACTTTATCATTACCTTTTCTTGATACACCCAGCTATGACCTTTAATAAATAATGTGAAATTGGGTGTTTATTGGTTGATGAAGTTTAGAATTTCTGTATACAGTTTGTGCGTATGTAGGTGTTGAGGTTGGTGGTTTAAGTGTAAATGAAGCGTATTTTTGCGGAAGGAAGTTGGACGACACCACTATGGCTATTCCACAAGGCTACTCGGGTTAGTACCCTTCTTCTTACTAATGTCAGTATTGGGTTATAATATAGAGCATCTAGAAGTTGAAAGAGGTGTTCTCCTGAATTGTGCATTAGTTTAAATTTTGAGGAGTTTTTCATGGAGTTGCTAAATGTCAAAAGAGGAGCTTTTGTGTACCTAATGTTGTGATATGTATGCATTATATTTGAAATTTAGTTTTAATCCAAGATTTTCCTGGACAGGTTGGTTGATCGGAATGCGGATGTCATAGTTTCATGTGTGCCTCTAGAGGACAGGTTTGTTATCTTTACTTGCGACTTTAACGGCATGGTTTCTGCCACATCTTCCTTACTGTTAGATCTTTATGGATATTGTTTGTGCTATGCAAAATGTAGGGGAATATAGACAGTTTAAATAAAATTTAATAAGCTTAATTTTATTTTACTTACATGCTATTGCATACCATCTCAGAATGAGCTATATTTGTCAGCTGTGCATCAGACTACGGATTGATGAAAGTTGATAACCTGGGGAAAGTTGTTCAAGTGGCTGAAAATCCCGGGGTGCTGATTTGGATTTTGGAAGCCATGGTAAGTTGCTAAAACGTAGTTTGTATTGAAATATACCTATCTTTCTTCTGTTTCAGGTTTGCACAAGGCCATTATAATTTTTTATGATGCATTTTTTAAAAAAAGATACCTTTTTGCTTATTTACAATAGCCCCGCGCCGTGCAAACAGATTCACAAGTAATCATGAAATCATGTTCATTACTTAGCTACTGATAGAGACCGACTTTTATGTAATCATGATGATTTTGGTTCACTGCAGAAATATAATACCACTGCTAAGATTAAAAGTTAGATCTTTATTTAGCAGGATATGCCACAAGTAATTAAACAAATTTTACAGGTTCTCAAGGTAGAGATGATCCTCGAGAAAAAGAACAAGAAATGCAGCATTACGATCTCAAGTAGAGCAATATAAGGCATTGTAATTGGAAATTTGAAGGCAAAAGAAATCGATGGAAGACATGTGACAAAAGCATGTGACATTATTACAAGTAAATAGATTTGATCACTTTTTTTGTTCCAGTTAAACATGATTGTTATGCCGTCCATTTTTATTATTAGTCGAAGCCGCTTTCAATTTGGCTATATAATGTTGCCTAATTTAATATGTAGGTATAAATGTAAGCGTCGGAAAGTCTTTTTATTTTGATAGCGGGAATTTGTATGACCTCCAAATATTTATTTGACCAATACCGACCTTCTCCCTCTAAACAACACAGTGTTCTTATTTATCTCAATGTGTTGAGCATCTAAAAGTCTTTTTATTTTGAAAGTTCGTTAGTACTGTAATAGTACTGTAATATGGATTTATTTTTTTCCTACAGTGGTTGACTTCTTTAATTAGGTGAACTTTCTCTATGGGACTCTTACGGAATTCAGGTTTGCATCAACCTGTCCGAATATGACAGCAGGAACAAAGTTATAACTTTCTAAATCCTTTTAGAACATTCCAGTCCTGATATTATAAATGCCTGCAATGCCATTCAGCATGTGATCTGCTCGTGGAAGGGTGTCCTATTTGATATATCATAACAATTACTGAAGAATTCTATTTTGTTTTTAATAAAGAAAGATACTGCTGGCTCATCGTTTCTAGCACAACTACTCATCTGTGCCCACTGTTTAAGTTTGTTTCCTTCATTTAAGTCTGTAACCCTCTGTCACTTACTCAGTTTTTGATGCATATGCTCTATTTACTTTAGAATCATACTTGCATTTGTCATTTATGATATTTTATTCCTAAAGTTTCCGGGGTCAATGTTTCTGGTACTTGCACCCAGTACGAATATTCCGGCCAATTTATTTTCTGGAATAAGTATTGTAACGCCCCCAAATCTGAGGTCCCGGGATTCAGGTCGTCACGTCATCAACCAATCACAAAATCTTTGTATTAACTTGAAACTCGTCACTACATAATAAGACCTCAATCATTCACACACTCACAAGTTAAAGTCTCAGAAACGATACACCAAAGTAGCATTAGTTATTGCAAAGCAAATGTACTTTCCAGGATCTCACATGGTTCTACTTATACA
>PHNY01012369.1:281-20404 GCA_003724115.2 Anethum foeniculum
CCATGTTTATTCTTCATCTTTTGTCTTTATTTGACCCTTGTTTATTTTATTATTTTCATCGCCACTTATAAGGTATAAAACTTTAGGATTATACCTTTAGCTTACTAATAAGATTTTGTATATGTTAGCTCTTTTCTTGTATATATTGTCCAGTATCGCTCATTCAGCTAATCGGGGTCAGTAATACTCATATATAGCTTACCTACCTTTGCATGCTTGAGTGGTTTCTGAAACTGCATTTTTTTTCTAGGATCACTTCTAGTATAATGTTTTCTTTTTCTTGAACTAGTGTTATTTATTTATTTGTTAATGTCGTGACCAGTATGTTATATAAAAAGAACTTTTTAAGTGTATTATTGCATTTATATGTATTTATTATCAATGTAAATGTTTAATTTTTAATGCTCTAAAAATTCTATTGGCACTACCTAAAGTTTTTATTAGTTTCTATATCTATTCAGCTAGTTGATCCATAATTTGCAGGCCTATGCATCTTATATGAAAGGAAATCTGTTGTTTGAGCAAGATCAGAATTGGGACATTGCATTGAAGAGTTTCAAAAGTGCTAGGTAAATGTTACTTTATATGGTTTGAACTCTTTTTTTTCACCATATAGTTAAGATTGCAATGCCAGTACATTGTCGTCTGCAATCAACAAATTCGGTGAGCTCAAAACTGGGAAGTTTTTATAAAAAGAAATGGATTTTACGAGCCACATGTGATATGTCAGTAGCAAGAGATGATGCTCCTAGGCTGTTACTCCTCTTGTTTACCTGTGTTTCCAAAATCCTTTAGGCCCGGTCTAGATTAAGGTTTTCCATAACAGTTTCAGTCTGACAAAAAACCAAGAGCTTTTCTTGGCAACCATTCCCAGTCGCATTCGTTAAATAAAAGGTTCTGATTTTAAAAAAGCTAGATATGAATTTTCTGTGAATTTTTAAGTTCAAGTCTTCCATTAGTTATTCTACAGGCAAAAATTAGAATATACAACTACATCACAAGTTAAAGTATCACACTCGAGAAATCCGACTAGCTCTGGCATATCATTTTAGTGAGAAGGCATGATAGAAAACTGTAATTCAAATTTTAAATTAATGTAAGGGTTGATTTTAAATATTAAAGAATTTGGAATGAGGCTTGGTTTAGTTATTCATATATTTATATTTGTCTTTGGCACTTGGACCTCTTGTAATTTAGCATATATATTCTTACCTAATCACACACCCACGCACATATAATTAACTGTTCTTTGAAACAATGTGCTATCTAACGCTAGTTATCTTATAGGGCTGTTTATGAGGAACTTGGGAAATATGGAGACGTAGAAAATCAAGTATTGTGCCGTGAGCGTGTTGAGGAACTAGAACCCAGTATTCGCTACTGCCTGCACAAAATTGGTGAGTCGAATCTACAAGCTTCTGAACTTCTACAAATAGGCGAAATGGAAGGACCTGCTTTGGACCTTTTCAAGGCTAAGTTGGAGGTTAGTCTATCGCTCTTAAACAAATGCCACAAGTGCCTCTTGAAGTAAGATAACACAATTATTTAAATTCTGAATGTACTTGAAAATCCAGAGCCCGTCTTTTTCCGCATGTTATGGCCTTATATATAATTTTTTGTCCGTTTATTTTCAGGCTGTTATGGCTGAAGCTAGATCGCAACAGGCAGCGTCGATGACAGAATTTAACTGGTTAGGGCATAGGTTTCCCATTTCAAATGCGAAGACACGGGTTTCAATATTAAAAGGTATTAGCATAGTCTTATTGTGGTGGTAATGATGCTTGACAAGTTGAAGAAAGGGTATGAAACAGGAAAGGAAAAAAAATCAATCTCTGCAGAGAATAGTAGAAACTATCAAAAATTCAAAGCCTCATTATATAGGATGATTACATTTTCTTAGGCAGGGGGTAAACTTTATATAGGTAACTAATCCTAATACCTATCTAGATTTATAAGAGATGAATTGCTATTTATTAAAATTTTAGAATATTTCTAATAGACAACAAAAATACGGATACAATTATATCTAAATGATTATATAAATATTTTAAACAAGTAACTTAATTTTCCTGCTCCATATCCGTTGTCCGAGTCAAGTGTACAATATTGACCTGCTTGTCTGGCCATGTTACTTTAGCACTTAAGGTTCTTCCTCCGCAGTGTGAGATGCAGTATTTATATATATAACTTACCCCTTTGCATTAGTTTAGTTTTATATTTTGTCCATGACATGATGGATATTAAATCTTTAATATCCTATTTGGGGCTATTGATTTGGAAATCGTGAAGTGTTAAATTTTAACTTATTTGAAATTGTTAGGTGTTATTCTGCTTCAAACCAGTTCAATTCATGCTTTGGTTAAATGTGATGAGATAAAATAACTAGCAGTACACTGAAGCAATGCTCATGATGAATTTATAAAATTGATCTTTTTGAATACAATGTGTTGTGCGAGCCTGTATAGCCTATGCGTATACTTTTAATAGAATTGTTTATGGTCCTATCAACATGTATGTTCCATTAAAATAAAACAAATATTTATAGTTATTTTTTTGTATATTCCATCAGCTCAGGAGCTAGAGAAAGATCTCCATGGTCCAAAAGGAGAATCTGTACCAGCAGAAAAAAGGCTGGTCATATTTGACAAAATGTTTGCAGCATATCATGAAGCAAGGAGCAGCATTCGTAATGATTTGGTAAGGCTTTGTGCTTTGTTGTAATTAAGTGTGAAAAAAGCTAAATAAGGGTGACTTGCCATTACGTAAGTGGAGTACTAGATCTATGATATGTATAGGCACATAAGTGCATGTTGCAGTGAAGTTTGACTAGTAATACCATTTGTTTTAGGCTAATGCAGGTAACTCTGAAAACATGAAAGATGATCTGAGTGGCCTTGATAAGGCCATTGGGGCTGTTCTGGGACAACGAACTATTGAGCGAAATCAGTTGTTAGTGAGCATAGCAAAGAGTAAGCTTAATAAGTCACGTGATGACAAGAATGACAGAGCCACTAAGCCGGAGGAGCTTGTCCGCTTATATGACCTATTATTGCAGGTGATTACGGGTCAAAAATGGCGTTTTTATTACAAATAATCTCTGTAGATGCTTTTCAACATCACTTCCAGTCCTATATTGTCTGGGGAAACCTAATATTGTACTCATTTATGGCAGAATACGGCTGACCTTTCTGATTTAGTTAGTTCTGGGAGAGATAGAAAACCAGAAGAAGTGGCATTTGCTGAAGAATGTGAAATCAAGAGTTCAATTTTCCGAGCAGAAAGGTTGGCTCAGTCTATATAATGTTATGTCTATTAGCAGAAAGATAAACCTATAGTGTTGTAAGCCCCCATCTTTCAGTAACATATAATATTAGTATCTCTTGACCTGACTAGTCGGCCTGCTTAGAGTCTTACTTGATTAAATTATGAAATCTGAAAAGTAGAAACTATTAACAACCAGGAACTTCATTTAGACTAGGTTAGAACTATAGCCTGATACCGTATAGGTTGTGGTTCAGTGCTTCAGTTTTTAATATACATATTGATCGTTCTTTATATTTACTGTAGACTGATATCCAACATTTTGAGATTTGTTAACTGACCTAACTAATTACATTCGCTATTGATGTTTCAAAAAGGAGTATTTTCTAATTGGCAAGAGTTCTATTAGCTATTATCTAAACAAATGGTTTCCCTTTCAATTGGTGGCAGGTGCTTCTACTTGGCTAAATCTTACAGTTTGGCTGGAAAGAGAGCTGAGGCGTATTCTTTGTACCGTCGTGCTTGCTCTCTTGCTGATACTGCCCTTAAGAGGCTTCAAAGTTCAACCACTTCTGATCAGGTTCATACACCAAAAGAAATCTGTTTTATGTTGTCATGTGTTCATGCATTGCATGTGCCATAATTCCTTGATCGTAGAATATGCTGTTTTGACTTCCGTGAGGAATGCTGTGGAGTGGACACTATTTTTAATTTAATATAAAAAATTGAGGCCCATATTTCTCAGTTTTCCTTTTTAAACATTGTATATTAATATATTACCTCGTTAATGATCATCAAATTCAATATTTGAGTCATTTGACAGATAGATACACATTGTATGAACTTTTACATTATTCATTTTAAAGAATTCATGGACTCCTATTTATTTTCCTTGTCATATATATATTTCTGAGCAGGAAGTTCTAAAAGATTTGAAGGTGTTATACAATGGAAGTAGATCAAACAGTTGTATAGAGCATGCTCTAGGTATTATGGAATTGGAGAAGGCTCCTGAAAAACTTTCAGAAAAGATTTCTACTATGTCATTAACAGCCAAGGAGATGAAGGTACTGTATTTTTTTAATATATCTTTAATTTTAACTTGCTTTTTGTAAGTAGGCATTCTAAATTTTAAATTTACGAGAATGACAGATTTTAGCTAATAATATTATGCATACTTATTAAACAATTGGCCCTCCTTAATTTGTTAGTCATGGTTTTTTATGGTCTTCTTGATAAAAAGATTTAAATTCAAATTCCCATGTATTTATTCTTAAAGAATATTAAGTTTTTTCTAATCTGGATTTACATGATCATATATCACTCTCACAGTAATAAAAATATCACTGGTACTGCAAATAAATTTGTGTTGGGGTCAAGGTTTTGCTCTACGTGACTTGTTCAGAGAGCTTTTTTCTTTAATCATGTTCATTGACTAGTTTGACTTTCATATTTGCAAATTTTCCTTGTGATGAACCCTCAAAACATAATTTAAAGTTTTTGTTTAAATCAGTGGAGTAATTTCAGTGTCGGTATTTTAGACGTATAAAGAGCTAATGTGGAATGTAGAGTGGAACGAATTTCTATCAGTCTAAAACTTTTATTGTATTGATGATGGGTCCCTTTGCACTAGTTGGTCTGATGTATATGTTCCATCTCGACACTATTTGTTGCAGCTTGCCAGTTTTCTTTTGGACAAATTGGACACTTATGAATCTGCTGTTGGTGATGCAAACACAAGAGGAGCTCCTCGTATTGAAACATTCCCACCAGCCTTTCAAGCAGTTCCTCGAAATCCAATTGTTCTGGACCTTGCCTATAACTCGATTGAGTTCCCGGCTCTTGATAACCGAATGAAGAAAGACAAGAAGGGCTTATTAAGTAGGTTCTGGGGGTGATTAGATGTTCCGACTTTCAAGTCGTGCATTTGAGATTTATTTTATTTTTTCAAAAAAATTTCTTGATGTATTTATACCCAAGTTGACTTGGTTTCATGCGGGATGGGGAAATATATTACTGTAGAAGAGAATATATATGGGGAGTTTTTTCTGGTGGTAATGAGCTTCACCCGGTTTAAGGATAACTTTAGTATTATGGGGTAGCGAACTTTTGCAATTATATTTACAAACAAAAGTTTTTGGTTGACCTTGGATTTTGTTACTAGAAAAAATTGTTTGCATCTGGTTGCCGTTTCTTTCTGTCATTCAAATGTATCCAAACAAATCTTGATAGCAATAAGTAAAAGTCTGAGCTATATTGCTAATCTAGCAAGTTCAAAACCTGATTGAATCTGCGATTAGTTTCCTGCACCCACAAAATTTTTATTTAAACATAAACATTCGAAACACAACACCGGTATAGAATTCTGAAATGTACTATATAATATTAGTGGAGTATCATTGCACATACGTTCTGTCAAAACAAAATAACGTAAAAGAATGTATTAATTTTATGAATGATAAGAATTAGGCAATAAGTATAAAATCTTGTTTTTCTCACAAATTACTTGTAAACCTTTAATCTGAGTTATGAATAGAACATACTGAATGAATGTTTTAAAATTGATGAATGAAGTTTATAACTAAATTTAAATAATCATTAATATACTGGATTAAAAACTACTTTTTTAGTTTACTTGGGATTTTACACATACGTAGAGATGTATGTCATTTGGTAAAAAATTTGAGAATTTTTTAGAATAACCACCGTGCATGTCATTTGATAAAAAAAATTTGGGATAAAAAGCACCCTATTAAATTATAGATTTTCCCCTTCATTATTTAGTACGTATACCATTCAGAATTTAGGTTTCAATATAACTATTGTCTACCCTATTTCTCTTCTTTTTTCCTCCGTGCACATAGGCCATATGAGCTTCTTTTGTTTTTTCTTCGCCTGGTACATGTTACAACTTGCAACTAAGCAAATTTGCCATTCTTTCATTTTCTCAATAATAAAGGACATCTATTTTTTTGATTCGGCCCTCGTATGTGGAATTATTCTCATTGGACTGGACTTTCTTTACATTTAAATAGTTTCACGAGTAGGGCCATGTTTGTCCACTTCTAAATCAAGTTTAGTCTAAAATCGGGCTCTTAAGGCCACTAATTTGTACAACCCAAACGATAAGAGCAATTGTCTCAAAGTCTTTTTAAAAGCCTTTGCTCTTGTGAACTAACACCGTGTTCCCGAAATTTAAGATTTTTGTCGAAGGAAAAAGTAAAGAAAAGAAAGTTAAATATGAATCATTTTCTCTCCAAAATCTTCTTTTTAAAAGTGGGATGCTTGAGAGAAAAATATAAATTGTAGCAATAATTATATTGAATATTTTATTATATCTTTATTTTCTTTTCTTTTCTTCTAAAACTCGGGAACATAAGAAAGAAAATTACATGTCAAATCTTTTCTTTTCTTTTCTCCTATTTTTAATTATTTTCTTTTCTTTTCTTTACCTAAAAAACTCAGGAACACAGTGTAAGAGACGTGCACTGCTACATATTTGAATGCGTTTTCAAAATTATTTTTAAATAGTATATGACGTATTTTCATTTTTGCTACTCATATATATGTGTGTTGAGTATATATTATTTATAAAAAATAGTTAATTATATATTGACAACTTAATATTCGGAAAAGATTTTGAGAAGAATGGAATAGCATTTCTCGCGAAGTAATTTGTACTTTTTTTGTTCTTTGATGGGAAGTTCGAGAAAATGGAAAATTAGTGTTTGTTCTTCCGACTAATTTGTTGGATTTAGCGTTCCATTTTTCAGTCGAATATTTGTGGCATTATGTTAGTAAATGTTTAGAATCTCAAAAACTGTTTCAAAAATATTTAAAAATGAACACATGTCACGCAATTATTGCTTACTATAATAGGAGATCCCGCGGCACACAAATGTTACTAAATACTAGTTGTTAATGAAATATAAAATCACGTTTGACTGTTATTTGTGGAATGTTGCTTATTTTTCAACTGTAACTTGTGCTCATTTTGCTTCTTTGGTTAATTGTCCCTCTCAAAAGATGAAAAGTTTGACAAATTGCCCTATTGTATCTCTAATCACGAGCGAGACATGATTTTCACACAGGATTAAGAAAATATTTGGCGTGTGTAATAAGGAAACTTATTGGCGAATTATTATGATGTAATTATCGATCATAAATATTATTTTTTTGGGTATAATTTCACGATATTTTGACTGCAATTTACTCATTATTTTTCATAAAATAGAGTTTTAAAAGTTACATTATAAAATCGATTTAATATGTTTCTAACATCATACTAGTTCTATAATATTTTTAAACTATATAATATAGAAAAATGATAAAGTCCCCAAAAAGTTTCCAAAACCGTTCCCGAATACTTCTGAGTTAATTGACTACTTTTTTATAAATGATTGTGCATTCATATAAATCCTACGAATAAAAACACGACATATATTATTCGGAAAATATTTTAGGAACGCTTTTGATCGGAAATTTTTTTAGAAACGCTTTTGAAAAACGTGGCACTCCTCTATAATATGTTTGTACTTAAATTTCGATTAATTTGACAAAGTCAAAATCCACAAATGTGTGACCGAGAAATGAAATTATAGTAAATTGAAGAGAATAAGAAAAAAGAATATTCGGTTGATTCCAAACGGGACAGTTTAGCAACCTACTTGCCAATAATATAAATCGTATCTCAGCTGTGATGGACCAATTAAAAAGCTCATAATTAGCATTATAAACTTATTATACTCATAGTTTAAGAGTACTTTCTTAATCTACAACTTGTAATCTTTGATTAATTACTCTTAAACTTGATACAGTAGCTGATTTATTTAATGAATGCTAGTATTATCATGGTATCAATGTGCCCGCCCATGCCTCTCTAATTGCTTATGTATCCCCATCCTCCAGCAGGCTACATCAACTAATCTATTCATAATACCTCCAACTGTGAGTTCCATCATACTATAAACGAGGTCTTAATTAATGATAATTACAAGCAGTATATAAGAACATTGCTTTTACTCTTCTTTAAGCTTGCATGTCTTAAACCTAAAATCGGGTACTACAAATGACAAGTCCTTAACATTTAGGATATTAGAGCATTTTCAAAGATTCTTAAATTCACTATTTATAAATAATATAATTTAATAACGTGTCAACACATCAGTATAATTAAAAATATATAAAAAATAAATACAAAACATAAAAATTGAAAAATAAGATACAAAAATATAAATAATTATAATAAAATAAACCGAATAATATTACAAAATAATATATCATACCAAAATTACAATATTCAAATTTAAAATAATTAATAAAGGAATAAAAATATAACCACCAACAAAGTTAACGATTTTAAAAATGTAATAAAGGAAAATAAAATTTTGAAAACACAACATAAATTGAAATACAAAACATAAACGATAATAAATATATATTATCAAGTTTAATCTTAGAGTGAAAAATATAAACTATAAGATTTAATAATTTTAAAAATAAAAAATATGAAAATTTATGCAAAAAAAATCAATAATAATTAAAATAATTTAATGGGATTTGCAAATATTATTTTATAATTTATGCACGGATTTTGTTGTGGAAAAATAACGGTAATTATATATAATTTAATAATTCAACAAAAATAAAATACTAACAAATATATTTATAATTTAGAAGAAAGTGAATCACCACGTACATATGTTTTGAAATTATATTATTTTAGAAAATGACAAAAAAAAATTTAATTATAACTTTATGTTATGCTAAAAAAGTAAACACATACAAATAAACAAATAAAAATTTGTGTAAAGCATAGATGTTCATCTTCCATCACTACATCACCATCTCAATTATAAATTACTTATGCATTATTACCACTAAAAATAGGTAAGATTAAATTTTAATATTAAAATAATAAATGTAGTACTTTTGAAAAAAAAATATTAAAATAAAAATAAATAATATAAATAAACTTATGTAAAAAATAATTATAAATTATCACGTGCATCGCACTGGTATAAATTTATTTTAAATAATAAATATAATTTATGTCCCGCGGTTTCCTAACGTGAGAGCGGTTCGGGTTACCCGGTTTAGGCAAATAAGATTGGTCACGCAAGCTACCTAACCCGGGGAGTTTGTTTAGATACAGTCCACAAGCATGCATTGCTGGTGCTATCTAGTGGGACCCACCTCAAACTGATTTGGATACACGTGTCGGCATCCTATTGCCTGTGTTTGTTTGGTGTAGATGTTGTTACAACAAAGTTAAATTAAGCTATATTTAAATGTCCATTTGGTGTCCGATAATCAACAAGTGACAAGTGTGTTGGATATCCCTGTTTCGCGTCCGTTGGTCCCTGACCTGCGAATTTACTGACGTCATTATCAGCTTCAGCCACACAAGCAGTATATATATAAACAAACTCACTTTCAGAAAACTATTTAAATACATTTTATACAAACAAATAACTAAAAGGTTTGGCAAAAAAAAAAAACAAATAACTAAAAGACCAAATAGATCAATCTATCTATCTATTTGGTAGTCAGTCGGTCGGTCGGTACGGTACTTGCTGAAATTACTTAATTACCCTTACTTAAAAATTTCATTAACTTTACTTAATTGCTCTTAATTATTTTTAGGACATATTTATTTTAAAGTTATATTATTTGTAATTAGCATATAAATCAATTACCTTATTCAACTAAAATACGTATCCTTTTTTATTTTTCACAACTAAAACACCCATTTTTCCAAAAATATAACGGGTAACTCTATCTGATAAAATAAAATAAAATATTATAATTATTAGCCACTAACCAATTAATTTTTTCAACTAAAACACATTTAGTTTTTTATTTTAAATAAAAAATTTACTACTTTTTCAAAATAACACGAGTAATTCTATTAAATTTCAGTTTAAAAAATTCAAAAATTAAATAATATTAAAAAAATTATGTGCATAGCACGGGATATTAGAATTAGTATATAAACCAATTACCTCATTTAACTAAAACACGTTTCATTTTTTAACTTTCCCAAGTAAAACACCTCGTTTTCCAAAAATATCACGGGCAATTTTATTTAATAAAATAAAAGAAAAACACGTTACCTTTTAAATTAAAATATATTGCCTTTTATAAACACCAATGGATGTCCATTATACTATATTTTACCATCACTAATACACATCTAGAAATACTATACACCTAAAAATATGAATTATATTATATCCTACAATCATAATATTGTCTTCTCTAAATAAAACATGTTACCTTATAAATTGAATTATATTATCAATTTTAAAAACACCTAATACATTATATCTTAACATAAATTAAAATACTAAAATACAAATTATAGAATAGGGAATATTAAAAGTAATATGTGTATCACTAGAGAATATAACTATTTGTATTAAAGCTGAAATATCGAAACTTTTAACTTTTAATTTTCAATCATTCTATTTAATAAAATAATAAATATATAGTATCATAGTTAATAGTAATTAATCAATTATCTTTTTTAACAGAAATATGTTAGCATATTTTTTCTAAATAAAATTTATTTATTTATAAATACAATAACTTTTCGAAATCAATTTAGCCTATTAAAAAAACCAATGCATCGCACGGGATATAAACTAGTTCTATATTATAATAGACGAAACATTAAAAGTTTGGTAGTCGATCGGTCGGTTGGTACGGTACTTGCTGAAATTACTTAAATACCCTTACTTAATAATTTCATTCTTTATTTAATTAACTAGATTACTATATAAATCAATTACCTTTTTAAAATAATGCACATTACTTTTTTTATTTTTCCCAACTAAAACACCTCTATCTCAAAAAGTATCACGGGTAATTCTATTTAAAAAAATATTAAATTACTAATAACTAACCAATTACCTTTTTTGTACCGAAACATATTACCTTATCTATTTTAAATAACAAAACTTGTTTTTTTCAAAAATAACACTGGCAATTCCAATTAATAAACTAAAATATTATAATTATAATTATTAATAATTAACCACTTACCTTTTTCACCGCAAACATAATGTTTTTCTATATTTTCTGACTAAAGTACCTTTATGTCTAAAAATATCACAAATATATACATATTAATATATAATTATCAAGTCATGTCATTTAAATAATTGAACCAATAAATTTTGAAGTTTTAAAATTTTTAAATTTAAATTAAATTAAAAACTAATGTAAGATTAAAGAAAATCAATACATCACAGGTTATAAGCTGCATACTAGACGAAACATTGAAAGTTTAGGTTCAACAATTTTCAATTTTTGGTCTTTTATTAATAATATTATTGTAATTAATAACTAATCAATTAATTTTTTCAACTAAAACACCGATTACCTTTTCCAAATAAAACATGTAATATTTTCTAATTTTTTTCAACTAAAACATCTTTTTTTCAAAAATATCACGGGCAGGTCTACTTGATAAATTAGATTAATAATAATAATAATAATAATAATAATAATAATATAATTATTAATAACTAACCAATTACCTTTTTTTGTATTACGGGCAACTAAAATATTTTTCTTCCCCAAAAATATTACTATCAACTAAAGTATCTCCTCTTTCCAAAAATTTACAGTCAATTCTATTTAATAATAATAATAATAATATAATTATTAATAACTAACCGATTACATTTTTTCAACTAAAACACATTATATTTTTTATTTTTTCTAACAAACCTTCTACTTTTAACAACATGTTATGAAAAATTATATTTTAATAAAATAAATTATTAATATTATAATTATTAATAAACAACCAATTATCGGTTTCAACTAAAACACACTATCAATTCGAATAAAATTAAAATTTTAAACTCAAATTAAATTAAAAAAATCATACAATATTAAAGAAAATTCGTGCATCGCATGGGATAAAAGTTTGGTGGTCGGTCGGTATAGTACTTGCTGAAATGACTTAATTACCCTTACTTAATTATTCATGTTATTTTTACTTAACTACCTTTACTTAACTATTTTTAGGGCCTATTTATTTTAAAGTTGTATTAATCCTAATTAGTATATATAAACAAATTATTTTTTTCAACTAAAATACGTTACTATTTTAAAAAAAAAAATAATCTACAACACGTTATTTTTTTATTTTTCCCAACTAAAACACCTTATTTCCCAAAAATATCACGGGCAATTATATTTAATAAAATAAAATATTATAATTAGTAATAGCTCCTATTTTAATTATAATTAGTATATAAATCAATTACATTTTTCAACTAAAACATGTTATCTTTTTTATTTTTCCCAACTAAAACACCCTATTTTCCAAAAATATCATTTAATAAAATAAAATGAAAACACGTTACCTTTTTGAATTTAACCATATTACATTTTATAAACACACCAATCAATATTGATTCTGTATTTTCTAAATTGTAATACACATCTAGAAATATTATTTTCAGTCATTCTATTCTATAAAATAATAAATAGATAGTATTATAATTAATTGTAACTAATCAATTATCCTTTATAACCGCAATATGTTAGCATTTTTTTATAAATAAAATCTAAATTTTTATAAATGCAAGAAATATTCTAAATTAATTAAATTTATTGGAAGCAACCCGTGCATTGCACGGGATATAAACTAGTACTATTATATTTAAAACGAAACACTGAAAGAATTTTTGGTTGTCTGGTAAATCCTATAATCTGGTAACTCAATCCACAGCTATTAAATATTTTAAATCAAATTAATGGAAACCGTTAGATATAATCTTAAAAATTACAATAATAAAGGGGTCTAAGGTTCGAATCCTAACAACAACATATTAAAATTATTATTTATAATATATATTGATAAAAATAATTGTGCATCGCACGGGTTATAAACTAGTACTATAAATTTAAAGACAAAATGTATGTTGGCACAAAATTTCACAAAGTACCGTTATATTGCACTTTAAATACCAAATCAAACGTATTTTTTATCAAAATAATATTGAAACTTTTTTTTTACAATAATATTGAGACTTTAACTCAAAAAGAAAAATTAAAAGATAATATGTCGAGACATTAGTTTTGCATATCATAAAATATGTGAATAAAATAAAATAAAAAAATAAAACAAAGAGGAGGGAGTATTTTACAATGTTTTAGCCTAAATATTGCTAATAAATTGATTGACATCAATCAATTAATTATCTTAGTCTTAAGACACAAAATAATTTCAGTTGAACTTTTACAAAGTAGAGGTAAAGTAGTAGTACTAATTAAAGCCCTCTTAAGTACCGTATTTTTTAAAAAATTAAAAAAAAAACAATACTCCCTCCGTCCCTAAATACACGTCCATTTTGACTTTTGACTAGTCAAATTGACTTTACTTTGACTAAGATTTTCATATATTATATAATAACAAAAGTTAGAATAAGTTATATCATTAAAAAGAGCATGTTGTCTAGTTTAATNNNNTTTTTAGTTTTTTAAAATGATAAATAAATAATTTGTAATATTTAGTCAAATATTGGTCAATTTGACTCCTTGAAAAGCAAAATGGACATGTAAATAGGGAATGAGGGAGTATTTTATAGCCAGCCCCTACAGCCCTACTCGCATAACAAAACGTGTTTAATCGCATGCATTGTTCTGTCACTGTTTACTCAATTAAACACATGCATTTTCCTTTCAACATAACGAGTACATCTCGTGAGTCGTGACATTACGCGTTAGTTACTAGAATTTATCACAATTTATTAGTTGAGTCGAATTTTGATTAAATAATAAATAATAAAATAATTTTTATATTAAAATAAATTTTGATCCTAATATATTGAAAATATAATAAAATAATAAATTTATTAAAATGATATTTTTTGGATCTTAAATTATTATTTTAAAGCAATTTAACTGCAGTCTTGCTATTATATAACATAAAAATGTGTTATACTGTCGACAAAAACAGGGCCGCTTTGCAAAATGCAATAAGTTGACGAGTATAATATTCAAAAATCAAGACAATTGGCTACTTATGAGCACGAATTGTCAAACACTATCTAGAACTAAATCGATGCTAGTTTGAATATCAACTCTAAATTTTGCAACACCGAGATCAAGCATATATTTACACCCTGTTCAGCCAGTACGGGTACATAACTTGTTGAAATAATTGTGCATATATTTAATTTGACATGTTTTTGCTATATATAATGTGATCTTTGTATTTGATAATTGATATGTTTATTTGGATATTCGCGACAAATATATAATGTACACAGATATTCGTCACGTTTAAGTGATTTGATATTTTGTGAAATTTTAAAATCGTAAGTATGTATTCCAATGTACAGCTATTCTTAATTCAATATATTAGCTTATTGTCCCTGCAATACACGGGTTGTACGGTTTCCTTTATTTGTGTATTTTTTAAATAATTATAATAATATCCTTAAAAATTTAGAACATTTTAATATTTCATGTAAAATCGTAAGAACACGAACTATATAAAAGAATCATGTATCGTTTAATTTATTTGACTCTATATTTGAGTTTTAGAAATCAGATTTTGAAGATTTTACAAACCACACGAAACTCACAAAATATTCTTTAATTTAGTGATGATTTAAAAAGTATTATTTACGTAAAAATTTTTAGAAACTGAATAGAAAAAACAGTTACGAATTTTGTATTAAGTAGTTTATTCAAATTAGGATACCTACTTAACTAATCTGTTCAATTTAGAATACCTACTTAGTTTTGGTTTATATTATTAATATAGAATATTCTCTTATTTCAGACTTAACGGCTATCATCTATTTAATTCAAGATGTGACGGTCCTTACTACATTGGTAGTACATGACAATATATTTGGATAAGATCCCTCTTATGCATATTATATTATACAAGCTTATTGTCTGTGCAATGCACGGATTGTACGGTTTTCTTTATTCGTGTATTTTTTGATAATTATAATAATATATTTAAAAATTCGGAAAATTGTAATATTCATGTAAAATCGTAAGAACATGAATTATATAAAAGAATCATGTGTCATTTATTTATTTTGACTATAACTTTGAGTTCTAAAAATCAGATTTTGACAATTTTACAGCCCACACGAATCTCACGAAATATTCTTTAATTCAGTGATGATTTAAAAAGTTAATATTTACGTAAAAGAATTTATAAATTGAAGATAAAAAACAGTTACGAATTTTATATTGAGTAGTATATTCAATTTAGGATACCTACTTAACTATTATATTCAATTTAGAATACCTACTTAGTTTTGGTTTAGATTATGAAAAAATAATATTCTCTTATTTCAGATCTAACGGCTATTATCTATTTAATTCAAGATCTAACGGTTCTTATTACATTGGTAGTACATTATCAAAATATTGGGATAAGATCACTTTTATGTATATTATATTATAAGAATATAATGCATAAACGAAATTTTGATTGTATACTTAAAATTGAAAAAATTATTATAATTATTTTTGTCACGTCAGTAATAAATTAGAAATATGATATAACATACTTATACGAGTGTAAAAGAATAACAAAATATTTATTATTTTAATTTTTATGATTAAAAATATACTGGAATTCAATTACTATTTTAGCATCACGCAAGATATATTGTCTTAATTTTAACACCTTGTAATAAATATGAAAAATGTATTACAACATTCCCTTGTAATTTAAATGAAACATTATTTGGTCAGCTTAAAAACTGCTTCTTCATTTTGAAAACAATTGACGCTTAATTTTTTAACATGCACATTAAATAATTTAGACAAAATTTATTAAATAGCTAAAATTGTTGTTTTTTTTAATTTCTTATTAGTAATATTAAAATGAAATATTATTCAAAATTTTAAAATATTAACTGTAATCAAAACTTTTTAGGTTATGTACCAAAAATCAAATAGTGTACCAATTAAATAAGAGTTGGTCTAGTATATATTGATGAAAACAATGAATTTATATTGGATAGTTCTTATCGGCAATAATTTTATACATACAGCCGTGTTTACCAAATAAAACTTACCACGTAATTTTTTTTTATGTACCTATAAGCATATTATATATATTTTAAAAATAATTTATAAGAAGTCAGGTAAACAACAAAGTGCATATGAACAAATAAAGAAAATAATAATGGGTCTTTCTATTGGCACGGACACACAGTAAGCGCGAAAATTTTGAAATTTAAATTATTTTTATTGGTGCAGTTTTTTCGAGTACATGAGATCCATAAATATTAAAAAAAATAATAAATAAATATAGATTAAATTTATAAATTTCCGTGCTAATTATATACATAGGGGCATATAATAGAAAAATCGAATAGTAATTAGCAGCTATTAAGTGTGGGGTTAGAGCGGAGTGAAACATGATTTAGGTGACCTGGTCATGGGTCAACGAGAGGAGATGATTAATTTAAAGTTAGCTCGTAGTGTTTCCTAAATGCAGAGGGCTTCGGAGGCAGATTTAACTTTGGTCCCACACACTTGCTCACTGTCCATTCACGAGGAGACATCTTTTGTACCCCTACATTGTTAATACCTCTATTATTACTATCCCGTTTCTTATTTTTTCTAATGACGCCGTTTTTGCGGTGGAGATTAAGGAGAGATCTGCGATTTTTCATCCGAAATTAGTGTTCATTTCATCACTAGTATATCAAATGCAACTACTCTCGCCGCGTTGATAAAATTTACTCAATAATTTATAGTATCGTAGTTATTTTACTTACTTTATTATTATTTTAACGTTGTTTCTTGCATATTCTCACGGATTATGACCGCGGTTCATTTTCATTCTCCAAAGTGTAATGTTTACTAATTTTTTCTCAAAATCCTGACAAAAACAATAAAAATTCTTAAAATCTTTTCCAAAAATGATGATATAACATATTTTGATTTTTCGAGGGTTATTATTATCACTAAAATTATCAATCACACTGACGCATAAGTGATTTTCATAACTTTAAACATTTTTCTTTTCATAAGTGTAATCTTAATTTTGATATATCATTTGTATTTATGTTAAGGTAGTAATTGAAAATGACAAAAATATGTGTTTTCCCGCAAAATGCATTTTAACAATTCAATAACACTTTGACTTCAAAAAAAAAAAAACAATTTAGCAACATAATATAATATTGAGTTATAGTTGAGAGACAAATTTTAAAATTTATTCTCGAATTTATCCTAATAATCATATTTGTTAAGAATGATTTTACAAGATATATTAGTTCATCTTTTTTAATAAGTAAATACAAGAATATTACGATTGTTCTAGTTACAGATTTCGAAAATCGGAACAAAACGGTTAAGATACCGATTTCAGATTTATCCAAGATTTTTGAAAATTTGAATAATTTATCAGTTATTTATCAAATTGGTCAAATATTATTAAACGATTTATCAGTAATTTTTGAAAAATTGATCAGTTTCTATAACATAATACTTCCCCTCCCATGAATAATATATGTTTACTATTTATACGCATTTCAAGACTCTTATAAAGTGCAGTTCCATAATTTTTAAATTTTTTTTTCTAAATAAAAGTTAGGGAACTGTACTTAAAAGGAGTCTTAAAAAACGTACTAAAAAGTAATGTATAAAATTTATGGGAACAGAGGGAGTAACAAAGTAAAAAACTTTTTAATTCATTAACTCACCTAGATTACAAAATTATCAAAAAATGGATTAAAACTAATACTAACCCCTATATATATCAACCTTTTTACTCATAGTATTCCTGTTTCATTTTTCCGTACCTAGACAAACATATTTGTCAAACAAAATGGTGCATTATCTAAACACTATTTAATTTTCAATAATCTGTTGAAAAAATGTATATTGCGTAAACCAACTAACCAAGTGACAAAAAAAAGTAAAAAGAAAGGAAAAAAAAGAAAAAGGCAAACACGGTTAACATGCGCCACAAGAGCAATAAGGGTGTGTGCTAACGTACCTCCTACCCACCCATCTCTCTCCTCTCTATCTCTCTCTCTCTCTCTCTCGATCTCTCCCTTCCATCTATCTCTGTCCGTTACTAGCACGACAAACCCACTTGCCCAATTAAAACACAACAACTTTCCGTTAACGTCTTGAGACAAACATCGTCTATTGTTATCCAATCCCATGCCGACACACTTAACGACACTCACGCCGTTTAACCTTAACCTTAACCTCCCCCCTCCTCACGAGCCGCCTTTATTTATTGTCTCCCCACGGACATGCTATTGCCACTCGCCCTCTTTTTTTAGTCCTCTCCTTGTGTGTTTGTTGCGCCAACCGGCTATTCCCGGTTTATTTACAACTATGCTCCTCATTAGGTAAAAAAATAAATTAGGTCAATTATGTCCAGATTTTAACCTAAGGGGTATTTCTCGTTTAATAAATAAAATTTTGTCAAATCAATTAGCATTACTTTTGTTTTTATGATAAAATATCGATATCCTAACCTAATTTTATTCATCGATGAAGTGATAATTATAGTATATTGATAATTTATCAATATATTAAAAAAGCGTCACGCATAAATATTAAGTTTTAATATGTGAACGCATATGTATGTATACATGTGAAATTCCATGCTATTAGGAAAGAAACAAAGTTCATAAGAGACATATCAATATTTTGATTTTTATTATTATTTAGTAATCTCCATTTAGGAAGTAAACGAAGTTCACAAGAGACATATGATATTTTGATTTCTTTTAATAATTTAGTAATCTCCATCAAATATTTGTGTTTGTTTTTGTAATCAATCATTTCTTTAAAAATGTGGACAACTTTAAAATTTTGATACGATTATATATATTCATGTGAAATTTCATGTTATTAGTAAAGTTGCGAAGTTCACAAGTGACATATCAATATTCAGGAATTTTATACTATTTTTTTATAATTAAACAATATCAATGAAATATTTGTTTTTTTAATCAATCATTTCCGTTAGAAACATGAATAATTTTGAATTTTTGATACGATGATTACAAATTTCAGGAAATAAAATAGACACCGAATCAAATTATATATCCGTATTTCAGATCGTGTTCAAATTAGAAGTTGTGTTCCGAATCAAATTATATATTCGTATTTCAGATCGTGTTCAAACTAGGGTCGTGTTTCGGGTCGGAACCCGAAAATATAACCTTAGCAGTAATTCAATTTACCACTTTATATCCCTACTATTACTGCCAAGGCATTTGTTTGTTGGCATAAAAAAAACACCTCTCTCTCTCTCTCTCATTTATCCATCGCGTGCAACATTCATTCTCATTCTCAAGTCTCCTCCGACGAACTCTCCATAGACTCTCACACACACACACATATACACACACAAAGCAACCAAACCGTGAAATTGATGATAGATCTGAGTTGATACCGAGTTAACACCGAGTTAAACAATGGCTTCTTCAGAGATATCAAGTAAAGGCAACGCTGCACAAGCAGAGAGCTTCTCTTCAGGCTATAGTGGTCCTGGAACTGTTCCGGCACCTTCCGGCGTCAGTAAAGGTAAATTCCGGCTGGTTTGTTGTTTTTCCGGCGAGTCTCCGGCGAGATTATTATAATTCCGGCAGGTTTAATAATATTGTGTTTGTGTATGTATAGTTGATGCAGAGACGGCGCTTTATACTGAGCTATGGCGAGCTTGTGCTGGTCCGTTAGTTAACGTGCCACGTGAGCGTGAGCTTGTTTATTATTTTCCTCAAGGTCATATAGAACAGGTAATATTTTAAATTATTTAATGAATTTTAGAATTTATTTATATAAATTAATTTAAGTTTTTTTTTTTTTTTTTTTTTTTTTTTTTTTTTTTTTTT